>JBBPBR010000003.1:57256242-57270902 GCA_037974775.1 Cicer pinnatifidum
TTCTGATGTCGACATCAAAGGAAGTTAAAAAAAAAAAAATACTACAATGCAATATCAGTTATTTTATTTCTATAGATGAATGGTAAATACTAAATATCATTAATCCTATCAATAAGAAACGGCGTAAACCACACAAAACCTCCCTCACTAACACGTTACATTATTTGCCTAAACAGAACCTCTCTATATTCTATTTCATTCCTATCCAAATATAAATATATTCTTCTTCTTATATCTCTCTCATTCCTTTTCTTAAAAAAAAAAAAAAAACAGAATCCATCATCATGAAAAAATTACTCTCTTTTTCTTGAGAATCAATAATTATAATATAATTATTCAAATCTCAAATGACTAGCCACGTGATCATGCATCCTCAGCCGCCAAAGCGCCGTCAACGGCGCGGAGTCGGTGAAATGGCAGGAAGCGGAGCCGCAGAGTGCGCCGCCGTTTGCTGCTGCTGTCCCTGCGCTGTTTTCCATATCGTCGTACTAGCTGTTTACTCTGTACCGGCGGGGCTTTTCCGTAAGGCAGTGCGTCGAAGACGACGCCGTTTAATGAAAAAAGGCGTCAAAGTTGAGAAAAACGACGCCGTTTTGTTGCAACCGCAGATGTCGAGCAGTGTTGCTGATGACATGATGCGAATTGATTCGTTGGAGGATCACTTCAAGAAGGAACGTGCGGCGGATGAGAAATCGGAGGAAGTTGCGTTGGAGACGGAGATGTGGTCCCGGTTCGCGGGAACCGGGTTCTGGAGAAGTGATTCTCAGCGTCAACCCTAATTTGAACCGGTGAAAGAGCAGAACGTTGTCGTTTATGTACGTATGTGATAAGATAATTGAATCCTACGGTGGATATCGTAAGTTCGGCAGAAGATGCTTTTGTATGATTGGAAAGGGAAATAGTAAAAGCCAAATGAGACAATGACGTCTTGATGGTTGCGGAAATATCTAGAGTTTGTTTAGATTAATTGTAATAATTAATTTTCTGTTTGAAAAAGTTATTAAAAGTTTTTGATAAAAAACTAATGTATATATTTTATCTGAAAATAAATCCGAAAATTATATGGAGGAAAATATGGGAATTTATAGAGCAACATTCTCAATTTCTTATGCTTGTTTGCTCTATCTGGTATGTGTACGGTTTTGTATCCTTTTAGTATTGCCAACTATCAATTGAGAAAAATGTTTGTTTGGATTGCATATATGTGTGGTCATTATTATAAAGATTTTGAATCTGTATTTATTATGTTAGTGTTTGTGATAGTTTATAGAAGCTAGTACAAAATTTGTGTACTTGGCGACCATGTCTTTGGTTAGTACTACATGATGGGGAGATTGATGCTAAAATTAATTAATTTGATGGTTTTATATTATTATATTGTTTTGTCTAAAAAAGGTTAATTGCATATTATCATTATATATCAGCTGAAAAATATGAATTATATGGATTTTCTTTTCTTATAAAACCAATTTACTAAAATTTAAGAAATTCTATTATAAAACTAATTTACTAAAATATATGTACCATATTTTAGGAAATGTGACCACATTATAGGGATGTCACATGCTTATTTTTTATTTTACTTTTAACTAAAATAAATATAATAAATCTAAATATTTCATTCTTATATTTAGAAAGTTATCGAACTCAAATAAAAATAAAAATAACTCAATTTTTTTGATAATTTATATGGATATAATACACATAAAGTATCATTTTAAGGAATAGACTTTTCTATTTATATTCATTTTATTTATTTATTGCTTGATTGATTTGTTTTCAATATACAAAACCCAAACCTATTTCTTCTTCTTCTTCTTCTTCTTATTATTATTAGATAAATCATTTGACAAATACTAATCACATTGTTATGAGAAATATTAGTTATAAATTGAGAAATCATGAGACAAATAGTAAAAATATTGCTAACATGGATTATTGAAGTGGTACAACGTTTACACACTATTTTCTGCTCCAACTAAAAGATGAAAAAAATTTACATGAATTTTTTATGTCGCTACAGTACAGTTGAAATGTCTTATTTCATTTTTTGAAAAATATAAAAAAGATAGATTTGAAAATACCATTAATTTTGCTAAAGATTTTTTTTATAGTTATTAAATAAAATATTAATAGTTTATTCATTAACTTTTGAAAAAACCTTATATAATAATTTTGCTTTATGCTTCATAATGTGTTGGACGGTTGTAGTTATTTAAAAGAACTGATTTACACACAATTTGCCTACACCTTCAATAAATAATTGGGAGCGATGATGAATAGACGAGACGAGATCAATTCGATGACCTCCTAGATGTGGGATTGAGAGTATTTAAGTGATTAAGGTTAATTAAAATTTAATGTATTATTTTTTCATTTAATATATTTTGTGGGATTTTTACTAATCTAATTTATTTTTTTTGTTTTTTGTTTATTGTATTTTATTTATTATATTTTATTTATTATTTTAATATATTTTACTTTTGTTAAAAGAAGACATGTGTAAGGTCATATTTCCAAAATGTTATATTTTGACGAAGTAAAAAAAATAGTTTTTTCGAACATATGTGTTCTGTGACATGTCAAATGTACAAGAAGTAGGATATTTTAGTATATTTATTTTAAAGGAAAATATTTTAAATTTTTTATTTTAAAATAAAATTTATGAAAAAAGAAATCCGAGAAATACAATTAGACAATTGAACAAAGTGATTAAAGTTAGACCAATTAGGAGCAAACCTTTGATGAGAATGAGCAATTATATTTTATCAATAATTTGTCGAACTACTAACAACAAATAAATTTCATTGAGGCATAAATGTATGTACTGAAAGGGTAGAGCAAGGAAAGAGGAACGTTTGAATGAATGATAATAAGATCCAATATCTTGTCTGAAAGGTAAGTCAGCAAGTGCAATTATAGTGTGGAGGGATTTGGCTCTGACATATCTGCTTTGATATAAACCAGCAGCACTGAGTTGTGGTTCTCTGTGTTCATGTGTGCGTCTAAGTTAGAGCTAATGTGTTAAAGTGGCTAATTTATGGGACTGTTTATAATATGCGGTTTACTTGTTGGTGTATTGGTGACAGCATACAAGGATAGGAGTGTACATGAGTCCATTTGAGTCATTTTTAGCCAAATTTATTATTCATTTTAATTAAATTTTATTAGTTTGGATTGTGTCAAAACTCAAATTTATTTTATCAAATTCAAATCAGTCCAACCCTATAATAATTAAGCAGGTGAATTTGCAACGGGTCATAAAATATATGCCAAATTCAAAAGAAATATATAATTAAATAACAATATATTTAATGAAAATTTATTACTTCGACTAAAAATTCAAAAACTTTGACTAAATTGAAACACTTCTAAATTCAACAAATACAAGTTTATAATTATATCAACGACAATAAAACATTTAAAATTCATTTTTACGGAATGGATTCGTAAGTTTGAAATTATAAATCTGTTATTCGAATCAAACCGCTTGAGGTTTGGCGGAATGGGTTCTGGTTCAATCCAAACTAAAACAAAATAAATACTAAATATTTCAAGTTGGGTTGGATCATTGGGCCAACAATAATGGATTCTTCTATCACACTCATGTTTAATATTGATTTTATAACCAATTGGAGTGGAATTAGATAGTTGAAACTTCACTCACATCCAATATGTCTTCGCTCAAGTCTTAAATTCCACAATTTGTAAGTTATATGTAATTTTCATTGTAACTCTTCAATATGGTTCTTCCTGACCTGTTGGAGGAGTTTTCAATTTGTTAGTATTAATGAGTCACTTAGAGATTACCTAAAGTTAGTTACTTAATTAGTTAGTTATCATTAGAGAAATTAGTTAGAGGGACATGAGTGTTCACTAACTACTATAAATAGAAGTATCAATTTATTATTTTTCATCTTTTATAAAAAATGATTTAATTTTGAGTTTTCTCTATCAAACTATGATTTTCCTTTTTCTCTATCAATTCTCATATTTCTAATATTGTATCATAGCTATGGTTGTGATATGTGTTCTACTTATGTCAATTCTACCACAAAGACAACTTCCACCATTTTTTTTCCTGAAAGATGATAAAGAAGATATTTTTTTCACAACCACTACTTTGTAAAACAACGCTATTTCAGGTTTAGAAAATCATCATAGCAGTTTCAAATCGAAGCTTGGAAATGGCTTCTGCAACATCACCATCACTACCTACACGTCATCCTCTGTCGCCGCAACCTCTACCAGTAGCACCACAACGATTTATCAGTAATATCACAACACTTTAAACCTCCATCGCCTCACTTTTCTTTACCTTATTTTAAACATGATGTATTGAGAATATAGACTTTTTGAATATACCTCTAGAATATTACTGATAAACTTTTGATAAATGTTACAAAGTGATGATACACATATACAAGAGGAAACAAAATAGAAAAGTATAACAACAAGCTAGCTGCAAGCCTAATAGAAGGTTGCCTTTTTGATCTCCATGATATCAATGATTCTCCTAAGAAAATACAATATCATATGGTTGATATTCTAGTGGTCCTGGAGCTGCCCCAATTTGTATCAATATAAGTAGACAACTTCAAAGAGAAGTATGTGGAAAATAGAAGTCCTTGACCCGGGGAAGACTTGAGGTATCTTAGAACATTATGAACAACATCTAAATGAAATTTTCAAGGTTTACTCATGAACTGACTGAGTTTATTCACCACAAAGGTTATGTTCGACCTTGAAATAGTTAGATATATCAATTTCCGTATTAGTCTTCTGTGTTAAGTAGGATTTCTAAGTAGTTCACTATCACTTTTACATAGAGGTAGGTTAGGATCCATAGGTATTGTAAGAGGTTTCACTCCCAAAAATCATGTGTCCTCAAGGATTTGCAAGGTGAGCTTTCTTTGACATAAATGATCGCCTTTGTTTGATTTAGCTATCTCTACAACAAGAAATTATTTTGGATTTACAAGCACCTTCAATCTAAAGTGCTTCTCAAGTTGTTGTTGAGTATGATGCAACAACTCATGATTAGGACCTACCAATATAATATCGTCCACGTAGACTAAAAGGATAATTAGAGACCTTGTTGAATTGTTTGTAAACAAAGGATTGTCCGCAGTGCAAGGTTTAAAGCTAAATTGTGCAACTATTGAAGAAAACTTTGTGAATCACTGACAGGATGATTGTCTCAAACCATAAATAGATTTGTTTAGTTTTTAATTGTTTGAGAGCTGGAGTTTTTGACTCAGTAGATTATGATTCATATATATAGTAAAGAGAGTTGGAGTTTGCTTGAAGAGTTTTTTACTTGTTCTTACTTGAACAAGTATGAGTAGATTGCAAATTGAATTATTTCCTTCATCTTCCAATTGATCTTCTATTTATAGATGAAGAGAGACTTTAAAATATTTAATTTATTCTAAAAAATAGTCGTTGTTAAACCTTAGCGGGCAATCAATATTTATAAAATTCTATTTAAGCACATGTTTTATTCTGTCCAGAATGGTGTTTGATAAACCATGAAAGTTTTTTGTTCTAGTTTGATGGAGAATGAGAATGATAAAGAGACTAGGTTGATATATCAATTCTAGAAGCGTGCAATGCTTTCTGCAAAGTAGTACAACTATAGTGTACTTGCATCCTTGTTGTCTTAGATCACAACTCATTAATCTGAAAGTTGTTTTCTTCCTTTGGACATTCTATTTAAATTATGGGTTTGACCACTTATCTTGAACATTTTTGTTACCTGAATTTTTGACGTGGGTCCTAACTTCTTCTGGTCTAGTTTGCTCAATTAGAAATAATGCAACTCAGATGATGTTGCAAATCAGATGCAACATTTTGGAGTATGTTGCATTTGTGAATAGAAACTTCAGAGGCAACTTGCAGAAGTAGTAGAGGCATGGTTCAATCTTTAGAGGCATGATTTAACAGTGACATGATTTAAACTTCAGAGGCATGTTTTAGCAGAGGCATGCTTTAGTAGAGAGATGTTTTAACTTTAGATGCATACTTCAATAGACACATTTTAACTTCAAAGACATGCTTTATCTAACTTTGATTCCTTTAGTTTTTTCCTCTGATTTTTATGTTTTGATTTCTTCGTCTAATTTTTATCCTTCGATTTTCTTTCTCTAGTTTGTTCTCTGATTTTCTTCCTCTAGTTTCTTCCTCTGATTTCTTCCATGATTGATTAGATACTCATGTACTTGCTGATGTGAATGACTGTTTGCTTGTCTACTTATGTGATTCATGTTCCTTCAATAAAACTCAAGTGAAATCATCACTAGATCACTTTTCATAAAACTTAAATATTTATTTCATAAAGTTCGTTGTCATTAACATATATCAAAAATGTTTTTTCCTCAACAAGGTCACCGTTGCCAATCATTTTCTTCTGCAGGGGATCCTGAATTTTAAAAGAATCATTTAAAAAAAATAGTTACAGACTAAAAGATTAAGTTAAGGCACTAAATGAAATAATGTTGACACAAAAATCTAGAATGTAAAGACCATGTTGAAGTTGGATATTATTAGATCAAGAATAACACTCCCAAATGCTAAAACTCTGACTTGTGAAGTATTAGGTAAAGTAACAAACTTATTTGATAAAAAAATTATATGAATTAAACATGTCAAGATTATAGCAAATATGTAAGGTAGCTCGAGAATCAATAATCCAACAATTTGGAAAAGCTCTTTTAGAACAATTCAAGAAATATGTAAAAGAAGAAAAACCAAGAAGTGTGAAACACATACCAACAGTGGAAATTGTTTTGGTGAAACCGCATGTGGAAATTGTTCCAAATATCACTCCAGAGTAAATCGTGGAAGCTTGGATTTCTTTGGAGACATAATTGAAAATCCATGAGACAACAATGTTGTTATTGCAACACCACAAAGGAAAGAAAACATCGTTTTCTTGAGGTGCAATTATGGTATCATTGAACAAAACAAAATTTATTATTATCCAATGAGAGTCGTAATAAGAAGAAGAACAAAATTGTCACGTTGTTGTCGATGAAGTTAATTTAATGCGCAATCTCTACTATGTGTTTACAATGCTTCAATTTTGTTTTTGATATTGAGGAATTGCAGATTGTATTGTTAATTTAATTTTTCATTTTATTTTAGTATAATATTGTATGGTTTCTATTTTGATGTTTTTTAACGGATATCCTCTACCAACTTGAAGGGGATGTTAAGATAGCTAAAATTTGTTAGTTTTAGTTAGTTGGTTAGGAATTAGTTAAAGTAAATTATTTAATTAGTTAGTTACTTTTAGAGTTAGTTAAGAAAATTATTTAAAAAGTTAGTCTTGATTAATCACTATAAATAGAAATATCACATCTTTTATCAAATATAATTTTATTTTAAATTTTCTCTATTGAACTCTGAAATTATGATTTCATCTGTTTTTCTCCATTCTCTAATAATCACTAAATTATTTTATTATTCCACTTGTTGCTTTTTATGCAAACCTATAAGTTAGGTCGTGTTTTGAGTGTGGTTCCGTATTTAATATGAACTTATAAAACATCGATATATTTTGGACCAATCTAATTAAAACCATCTTCATAATTCTTAATTATGAACTCTGAAACTATGATCACTAAATTTTCTCTATTGAACTCTGAAACTATGATTTCATCTGTTTTTCTCCATTCTCTAATAATCACTAAATTATTTCATTATTTCACTTGTTGCTTTTTATGCAAACCTATAAGTTAGGTCGTGTTTTGAGTGTGGTTATGTATTTAATATGAACTTATAAAAGATCGGTATATTTTGGACCAATCTAATTAAAACCATCTTCATAATTCTTAATTAATTGAACGATCATGATTCAAATGGGTTACCTGCTAATGAGGTTATGCTCAGAGAATAGGAAAATTTTGAATACAACTATTAGATTTGTTGTAATTATTTTTATTGGAAGGATTGATGGGCCAAGATTACACCTAAAAATAGAAGGCTAAAGGTCCAAACAATTGGATTGGGTTGTCTTTATTTTGGATTTATGAATTTAACGGTTACAAACTTTTTTACCATAAGTTTTAGGATAGATGTTCATTCAACCCCATATTTACTTATGTTTTTTGGATTTTAGTTTTTAGTAGTATAAAATATACTATTAAATTTTAACTTTCAATTGTATATTGAGAGACATATAAATATTTTCTAACTTTTTGATTCAAGGATGCAAATATTTAGTGTTAAATATTAATGTGTTTTATTTATTATGATTAAACAAAACTCTGAAAATATAGAACTTTTTGTTGATTAAATTGTAAATTATTCTTAAAAATAAAAATTAGATAAGTAGGAAATTTTAGTATTTAAATTAGTGAGTCATTGCCATTATGATATCTAAATGTATCAAAATTAAAACCAAATTAATCTCCAATTTAAAGACTCTAAACATTTCTTTTTTTTAGTAATTTTTTAGCCTATTTAGATTAAATTGAACAATTTGATGGTCGTAGTTAAGTCGAAGTTAGTCTGAGAATATATCGTTGAATTGTCGTAATTCAAATTTCTAAGTTGTACTTAGTCTACCGTTAATTTATTTAGGTAATAATGCATTGTTGGATCTTTAAATTATAATTCCTAAGTCGAAGTTAGTCTATTTAAGTGAAAATATATCGTTGGATTCTTCGAAATTAAATTTCTGAGTCTTAGTTTATTTAAGTAAGTATGTACCTTTTCATCGTCGAAATTATAATTTATAAATCATAATTAGTCTATTTAGGTTAGATTGAACTATTGGATTGTTGGAAATAAGAATCCTATGTTGTAGTTAGCCTAATTGGGTTAAATCAAACCGTTGGTTCATCGTAAATATGATTCCTAAATCTTAGTTAGTTTATTTAGGTAAGAATGTATCATTGAATCATCGAAATTATAATTCATAAGTTGAAGCTTGTCTATTTAGGTGATAATAGATTGCTAGATCCTCAAAATTAGATTTCAAAGTCTTAGTTAGTTTAGTTAAGTAAGAATGTATTGTTTGATTGTCGAAATTATATTTATAAGTCGTAGTTAATCTATTTAGGTTAGATTGAATCGTTGGATGTCGTAATTAAGATTCCCAAGTTTTAGTTAGTTTATTTAAATTATATTGAACCAGTTGATGATCATTAATAAGATTTCTAAGTCGTAGTTAGTCTATTTAGGTTAGATCGAACCATTGATTCTTCGTAAATAGAATTCCTAATTATTAGTTAGTCTATCATTGAATATCTAAAGTGTTTTAAATTTTTGTTTATATTTTATTATGAGAAATATAAACTAAATTTGCTTTTATTTTATTCTAGATGCAATATTTGATAATAACATAAATTAGAGAAATTTTCAAAACTTAAAGTAAATAAAATATATTTAAAATAGAAATGATAAAATATAGTATTTCAGTCTTAAATATAAGTAAAATAGATGAAAGAAAGTTAATGTATTTGATTTAACTTTTAAATTAAATAAATTTTATTTTATTTTACAATAAGAAAATTATAAAACATGAAATGTTAATATGAATTCAATCACATAAAATATAATAAAATTTACGGTCATTATCTTAGTCGTAAGATTTAAGATGGATTGATTAATATTAGTAAAAAAATGAATTGATTAATATGTATAAAAAAATTAATGAATTGATTAATATCGCATTAAATATAATTAATTTTATTATCATTATATGACTTATAAAAAATTAAAGAACATGTAATAAAAAAAAATACTGAATTCAAACTTCGCACAAAATAGCAAAACTTTTACGGACGACCTTGCCTATAGGTGATATTAGTACAAAATATCACTATGTTTATTTAAGAGAGATAATATTTGGATACAATTTGACAACCAACACCATATATGAATAATGTATGTATAAAAATATAATGTTGTCTCTCTTACCACAATATCTGGATTATACACATGAGTCTCTATACACACAAACAATTTGTATTTTGTACGAAGTCCCTTTTTTATGTCAAATTTTAAATCCAATTATTGTCTCTTTTTATTCAATGTATATATTTCAAAGAATTAAATAAATAAATTTTATATTAAAAAATTAAATACTTTAAAAATTAAATACATAAATTTTCATAAACTTTCAATGCTATATTTTTATATAAGTTATGAAATACTATTTTATTTTCAAATATATGTTGTGGGATGTATAAACACATATAAAACTGAAATTTATCCACAATAGTAGGCTTTTTATATATAAGTCCATACTGAACCAAAACTTGCAAAAGGTCCAAATTAAAGATGTATTTGAAATATTTCAAAAGTTATAAGTTTCTTATAGAATAATTTTGTGAACTTTAACGTCTTTTTTTACTAATTTGTGATAAGATTTGAAATAAGTTAAGAAGAGTGAACTCCTCATGCACAAAGGATGGACCAAAATGCTTTGTTTTAATACAAGTGATCTGATTTCTTCTTTGCGCTCACGATAAATAGGCATCTCAAATTTTGGTCCAACATATTAATTATTTTTAAAATATTTTTGAATTTGAAAGAACTTATCTGAAAAATGAGTTCCCTTTGGTCTTATCTTGAAATTCTTAAAACCACTTGATGGCTAACTTGTCCCTGAATTTCACTCACTAAATGTTCCATTATACCCTCAATCAGTTTTGACTCTGTCCTTAAACAATCATTTTGATTAGCCTCTCAGCTACCATGTCCAAAAACCTACTGGGAATACATTTATTCCTTCTCTGTAGTTTTTATATCTCTTGTTTTGATTTTAATATATCCTTATTATTTTGTTACCTTTATTGCATTAGGAAAGTATTTATTATACCTTGAAGTATTTATACCTATCAGAATCATAAATCTTTAAGGACAAGATTATGCTTCTGGTTTTACTTATCAGTTTTCTATTTTATAAGTTCACTCTACTTTGCAGATGTTTGTTAGTCTTGATCATTGTTGCTTACATCAACTTACAACAAATTAGACCTTATGTCTTTCAAAATACATCGATTTTATATTTTTATATAAAAGTTTAATGGAATCAAATAGATTTAAATCCTCTTATGTTTGGATTTAATATGAGAGGATTATATTGATCATCTTACTATTAGGACGGCATAACTATTAACAAAATGAATCAATAGAAAAGAGAAAAATAAAATTAAAAACAAAAAGATGTTAGAGTTGCATTCGAATAGCATTATCACCTAATACAACAATAATAAAAAATAAATACTATAACTTCAAAAGACTAAACTACCCTTAATATATAGTATAAAAACCCAAAAGCATATTACTTAATATCTCCCCTAATATTCATGATGCATTAACATCGAGTATCGAAAGTTTGTCAATCATACAAAAGACTCAATCCTAAACATATTTCATAATATTGGAACAACCCCTCAAACTAAAATGAAATCAACCAATATCAAAATCAAAAGATAGGGACAACAAAAGAAGTAGCAGCAATCAAAGAGATTCTAAGAGAAGAACCAAACCAACAGAAAATGAAACCAAACAAAACCAAATCAAAACGAACCAAAACAAATAGAACCAAATCAAACTAAATCAAACCAAACTAAACAAAGAGAGAAGCAACAAAGTAGATGAACCACATGAGAGAAGAGCAAACAATTAAGGTTTAATTGTAATTTTAATCCCTCTATTTTTACTGATTCACGAAATTGATTTTCCTATTTTAAAAGTCGATAATTTTTGCTACTATATCTGATTTTTTAACTAAAAAATGATGACGTGAGATGTTTTGAATATCGGGACATATAATAGGATGATATAGAATAATTAATATCTATGAAATTTGAATAAAACATCGTAAAAATTTAGATTTCAACTTCAGAAATTAATAAATGACATATGAATAATTAATGCATCTATAGGGTTCTATATTACAGAATTGTATGTTACATCATTAAAAACATGACAAATCGTCGTTTTTTAGTTTAAAAATATAAAACAAAAACAAAAACAAAAATTATCGACTTTTAAAATAGGGGGACCAATTCCGTGAATTGGTAATAATAGAGAGACCAAAACTGCAATTTAGCCAACAATTAATGTGGAGCAAAGCAACAAAGCATGAATCGATAAAGATGGGAGCAATCAAACAGAACAACAAAGAAGAAAGCAACCAAAGAGATAGGAGAGGCGAATAATTAAATTACCAACCAAATCAATCAGACAACAAAACTTGCAATAAGCTCAAATCACACTACAAAAATTTCCAAATCGTGTTGGTAAAATCACATTAGAACCATGCCATAGTTAACTGAACTAAATAGCAAATACCAACTCAGATTGAAACTTCATTACTTCTCGTGAAATCAAAGAAAAACAAATTGATTCCTTTAACTTTGACCCCTAACTCTGCAAACCCAACCTAAAGAAATAGCAAATGTTTATGGTAGCCAATAAAATCCGAAACAAAATTCACTATATTTTTTCTTTCTTTCTAACGCATTCATCAACAAATTACTTCAATTTAAAAAATTATGCAAAAGAGGAACCAATAGTCTTTAAAATCAACTTCCAACGTTTGTGAGATGCAATCAGAGGAGCAAAGAAAACCAACAAAGCGTGTCTTTGGATTTTGCGAAAAACTTCCATTTTTAGCTTTGTAAAATCCCTTTTAATCATAGTAGAGAAACTTGACTAAAAAATATACAATTATAACCAACGATCCCTTTTAATTTTGTATATTGTACCATCAAAATAATTTATACCAATGAAATTGCAACACGAAGTTCTATAATTGCAATTCAACATACAAAGATACATTAAAAGCAAAGTGTTTGAAGTTCTCAAACATTACCCGAATACTTTTCTATGAATTGCTTAATGACCAACATCAACTCTTTAGCTGGTTCTGAATTTGGATAAATAGTGAAGAATCCATGTTGTTGTCCTTCAAATTCCACATAATCTATATTTTTACCCCAATTCTTAAGCCTCCTTGCATAATCCTCTGCCCTGTCTTTAAGCAAATCACTTCCTCCAACAACCAAAAGAATTGGGTCAAGATCAATTGTCTCAAGGCTATTACTATGAACTCCAAATGGATTCACAAATGGGTGATCAGTATTCTCCCCAATGGGTATGGAAAGCCTCCAATACCTGTTCAATATTAAGGTACAACAAAAAAAACACCTTCCACTACTTAGCAACAAACTATTTTTCTAACCACCAAATTTTTTACACTATTTACATATTGGTTACCACTAAACATATTGCTAGTCCATTTATAGTCAAATGATTATTATAGTTGGAGTTTGTTATAGGCACTAATAAGTTTGTTAGTATTAATCATAAGTTAGTTAAGATTTGGTAATTTAGTTGGAAATACTCTCTAAAGTTAATACTCATTTTATCTATTTCTAATAATTAAACAAGATTCAAGTTCAAAAGTTTTGGTATGAAAAAAAGAGTTTAGTACAAAATGAAGATCATATATATCAAATTTTCCAACCTGTCAATAAGTTCAAAGTTGAGAAAAGCATCTTTTGGTCCTTCAGCTTCTGACTTGGTTAGAACGGTTCCACCAAAGAACGGTGCCAATAGAACATAACCCCTAATCTTAACCGGAGCCAACTCAGGCGCACCAAAGCCAAGCCGAGCCGCCAAATGGTGAGCAATATTACCACCAGCTGAGTCACCAGAAATAAAAACTCGGCTAAAATCAGCCACGTGGCTCAACCAAGGATCCGGCTCACTACTCACAGCTTGTTCTTGAAGCCACTTAACAGCCTTGAAGCCATCGTCAATTGCACTCGGGAGCCGATTCTCCGGCGCGAGCCTATAATCAGGGGCAACCACTACAACTCCAAGCTGAGAAGCGAGCTGGAAGCAATAGTTTTGACAATTTGGCCAAGTGCGTGAGCCGATGCAGAAGCCGCCACCGTGGATGTAGTAAAAAATTGGAAGCTTGGTACCGGTTGAATTAGCTGGCTTATAGAGCCGAAGCTGAAGATCATGAGCTGAGTCAAAAACGACATCTTTCCATAAAACGGTGCCGTCGTCTAGAACATGGGTGTTAAAGGGTGGATTTGCGGTGCGAACTATGGAACCGTCGCTATAGACATGAAGAACGCCACGACATTCGTCCACTAAAATTTTAGACATTTTTTTTCTGTTTTTTTTTTTTTTTTTAATTTTTTTTTTTTATAACCAAAGAAGTATATTTAAAGAAGATGAAAACTCTGGCAAGACACTCAAGGCTTGTGTCGTACATAAGTACGAAACGCATCGATGTTAAACACAACAATGATTAGAAGTGTACAAAATATATAATTAATTGCATATATTTATAAATTAAACAGCACTATATTAAAAAAAATCAAATTAATTAAATAATTTATAAATTGAACTATATATATATAAAACAAACTAATTAATTAAATTTAATTAAAAGGTAATATAACAATTTAAAAAAAATTTAATCTCAATTAAAAAAACATTAAAATTTGTGTTTCTTGAAAAAAGTATAGAAAATATTTCCGAAAGAAACATTGATTTTTTTTTTAAAAATATTTCGTTTTTTTTTATAAAAATAAATAATTGCAACACTGTTTTTAAAAATAATTATTGAGGAATTTTTTATATTTATTTTTTTGAAAAAAATTAAAAAATATTGTCAAAAG
>JBBPBR010000003.1:57287976-57301948 GCA_037974775.1 Cicer pinnatifidum
GTTGTAATATATAACCTAAAATTTACAAAAGTAAGATTAACAATTTATTTTTCTTCTGTAAGAAAAAATCAAATTACTTTGCGAGAGAACTATGAATTGTGTTTTAAATTTAATCGTACAAAACACATTAAATTGTTCTAGAAAATATGATTCGACTATAAATTTTTTAATGTAGAGGTATATTATCTCCTTAGAATGTCATTATTGACTTGATCAATCGTTACATGTTGGCTTTAATTTGAGTTGAAGAGAATATATAGTTGAACTTTGATTCTTGATATTCACAAAACTTGAATGATGATTATTAACATGTTGTGCACACTTCAAAATTTTGAAACATAATTATAACTATAGGGCTTTT
The DNA here is from genome assembly GCA_037974775.1 of Cicer pinnatifidum. Taxonomy (NCBI): domain Eukaryota; kingdom Viridiplantae; phylum Streptophyta; class Magnoliopsida; order Fabales; family Fabaceae; genus Cicer; species Cicer pinnatifidum. The sequence continues at coordinate 57,288,338 of JBBPBR010000003.1, forward strand.
AAATCAGATGCTAAAGATCAATGATGGAATGCCAATAAAGTTATTGACGCATAGATCAATTTTTAAGGTTGTGCAATTAATAGATCAACTCCACAGTTAATTACAAATATAAGAAAATATATTGTTGAACCAAAGATGATATCATGGAACAATATTACAATTACATATTTCAAATTTCAAAATAGGCAACCTTATAAAAAAAGTGTAAATTTTATAAGTGTATTTGTTTTTTAATTATATTTAAAATATATAATGTTGTTTTTCTATAAGATGCAAAATATTAAATCATTGTTAATTATTCATTATGTTCTTTTTTATAATTGATACATGCATTGTGTAATTGAAACTCAACTAATCATTTAAAAAATGAGAAAAATATGTTCTTAAAAGGAATGTTTTATAGAGAAGGAATATCAAAACAAAAGTTTATATATTTAGATTTTATTGACGCGATTGGATCTCATAATATTATTCAAATTTCAACTAAGACAACTTACTTTAATCATATTTTTTGCGATGTCTATTAATAAAAGTCACAATCTTTGAAGCATGTACGAGTTTATCTATCATGAAATGGTATTCTCACATGAATAACTATATATTGCAATTTAAAGAGCAACACCAAAAGCCAATTTGAATATATGACTAGTTCACGATGAAGATCAAGATACCAATGTCACCTCAAATGTAGTTTATAAAAAAATATTTCAAAATATAAAATAGATTATTTTTGTTACAAAATTTGTATATTTGTTTACGTTTGTTCTTTTTATTTATTTCTTACATTTAAAATTAAAAAACTATTATATTATTGTCATCTTTTCGCATACTAATTTTTTAGACGACCAGTGCATCCCACGAGTAAACGCCTAGTAATAATGAAAAGTGTCAGGGATGAGTTAAATTAGATTTCTACTATGAATAATTAATTTCACTATGACTATTGAATTGTTACCGAATCCCCTCTAATATTTGTGATCTAATTCCTTACCAATAGAGCCTTTAATCTTTAAATAACCCATAATTTCTTATTGATTTTAAAATTAGAATTAAGTGTAAATGAACAAGAATACTAGTATCGATCTATTGCCTCTGCATATATCTCAATTGGTTTTATGTGTTTATATCCATTCTTGGTGTGCAAAGTCATGAATTTCTTATCTCAAACATTCATAAAGTCTACTTTAATTTTAAAATACAAATCGTAAATCAATTTAAAGGTGATTATCGATAAATAGCAATGAGGACAAAAATAAGAAAAATAATTCAATAAACCAAATATCAAATCACACTGAGATTTCATCAAATTATACTCATCCTTAACATCAATAATTTAGTTATTCATGATAAAGGAACAAAAAATAGAGATTAAAGAAAGATTACAATAACTATTTATGAATAATTCTTGAGAATACTTCTTCAATGGTGTTAGAATCATTCTCCCCTGAGTTTCATATGATAGAACACAAGTCTTTAGTCTCCAAACCAGCAACAAAAAAATCTCCAAAAAGTAATAAAATTACAATTTTATGCATTCAACATGTTATGTGCTCCAACATACACTAGAGACACTCCAGCCCTCGCAAGACAAAAACAGATTGTTTAAAAACAAAGTGTGCCTTAGGCGCAGGCAACTGCGCTCCAACACACAACAAATCTGAGGGGTCTAACTTCTACAATATTTTTCTCCTTTTTTGATTATTAATTTGGTTCAAAGTGTTTTTATTAAAGTTATATTTATGAATCTTAGTTATCATTTGAGACTAATTCGACTCTATTTGAACATCTATAACTTCATATATGATTAAAATACTCGACATAGATCATGTCAAATTCTCATAAAAATTCAACAGTACACTAAAACAATGAAATAAAATAAAACTACGAAAAATATCTATTTAATCGAAAAAATAAAATAATAAACACACCATTAAATTCAAGAACTAAAATTATCAAACTATATCAAATAACTCTTAAAAGTAACCAATGCTTAAATATAAATACGATAATCAAAGACTAAATAATAAAAAACATGTAAATAATGAAGAGTTATAAATCTACTCTACTAGAGATTGGGTAGCTAATGAAACATAAACTCCATTTGGTGATTCTTCGAGGTGGCGCTACATGGGATTTAGGCTGTGATCTTGTGTTTGTTAAAATGGATTGTCTTTGAGATATTTTGAGACGTTTGTGTTATTTATCTTTGTGTATGATGTTTATGATTAAATTGTTGTGCTTTAATCGATTGAATACTAAATAAAATTTTGTATGTAATAAAAATGAACAAGTTAATTGCAATAAGTTTGAAATTAAAGTAATTCAATTTTCAATTGTAAAAAGAAATTACATAATGATAGTTTTAATACTTAAATATTTATTAAAATATTTAACAAAATTTTATAAATAATATAATACTATGGTACCCCAAAAAAATAACAAATGGACTCTCGTTCATATAAAAAAAATTATTACAAGAACAGATATATTTTATTATATTCTTAAAGTATAGTGAATCGATAATTAGATATTGACTACAAAAGATGTTTATAATGTTTGACTTGTCTCGGATATAATTATTTTTAAGAAAAAATTTAATGAGAAATAAGAAAACATTATTACTTGTAAATTAAAAAAAATGCATTATTATTAATAAAATATAATAAAAGGCATCACAAATTGTTAATTACCAAATGAAAATCAAATCATACCATTATATCATTTTGTTATATTAGTTCTTAAAAATCTCCACAAACATCTTCACATCTATCAAAGTCATTGAAGATTTTTTTTATTCAAAGCAAATTACATTTTTATACACATCAACTATAGGAACTCAATTACAAATGTCATCTATTATTATTCTATTATTAATTACGATTATAAATATTAATTACCATACAGATCGTAGATTGTCAATTGGAATTTTTTATAGAAAAAAGACATGTCATTTAAACCAATTTTTTTTCTTTCGAATATATATAGATAAAAAGCTACGATTTAATACCTTAGAGAGAATGATAAATTCATCAGTAAAAAAAATGAAAAACTTGGTAAATCAAAATGTGAGTCAGAATATAATTAATATATGGTTATCTATAAAAAACAAAGTATAACCGATACTTTTACTTATTGCATGCGATGAGCCATCACGATGACAACATCACCTTATTTATTTATTTTTATATGAAATTTCTTCATCTATTTGCAGAATAATGAATGACATCATCGATCGAAGTTCTCTATATTGCGCTTTTTTTTATTTTGTTTATCAACCATTTATTCCCAAATTATTTTCTAGCATTAAACGCTGTTAATTTATCCTAATCGTTATGTTTTAGTTTGGTTCGGTTGTGATTTATCAAGGGAGTCAAAAGCCACGACATTTGTAAAAATAATTTAAATTTAAATGTATTTTTTATTTCTTAATATTTATCAACGAAAATAAGCCTAAAATGTTTTCTATTTTTGCTACATTACTTAGTAAATTATCAGGTCATTTTCAATCGATTCACATCGATGAAAATAAGCTTAAAATTCGGTTGTAAAGAAAAAATATAAAAGTTTAAAAATTAGAGGACTATATCTTTGAATTTAAAATTGACAGACAAAAAATTATGAATTAACACAATTAGGAAACAAAATATATACAAGCAAAAAATTCTTATATTATTTTTCTATAGGTAAATAAATTTTAACACCTATTAATCTTCACGTTTATAATTAAAATTAATAAACTCTTAATATAATATTTATTTTTTTACAAGAAAATATATCTACTTTGATCATTTTTTCCGATGTATGTCACAAGTCACTAGGAATGGGAATAGAGTAGACTATACGAGATGTATGGTCTGACCTATTTAATAAAAATGCTAGCTTCAGATTATTTTTAGGCTTATAAAAAAGAGCCTATATATATTTTATTATTTATTAATATTATTTTTATTATTATATTAATAATATTATTTCCTATTTTAAATTTTATCATTTAGGCAATCACTTAGTAGCCATTCCATATTCGGTAGCCGTTCAATTAATCAATCACTCAATAATCGTTCCATATTTGTTTGAGAGATAATAATCGGTGTATTTTATTTCAAAAAAAAAAATACTATTTGAAACCAAAAATTATTTTTTTAAGATTTAAAGGATGTTTGTATCAGATTTTTTTTAAAATTATTTTGTTAGAATTTTTTTATGTTTAATATATATATATATATATATATATTATATATATATATATATATTATATATATATATATATTTGAAGAGCATCATGTAGTATGAGTAGAGCATTTAAATGTTTTAATGTGAATAAGACTTTTAAATAGACTTTTAGATTAGACAAGATTTAAAAAAAGGTTAGATCAGGTAAAAAAAATTAACCTATGATAGGTCGTAGACCTAAAAAATTAATTGTAGGTCAGACTCAGACCTTTCAAAGTCTGACCTGATCTATTCCCACTCCTACCAAGTCACTTGTACCATCATATCCAACAAACTATAAAGACTAACTAATACAATTATAATTTAAATTTTATTAACTTAATACTTTTTTGGTCTTTATTAAATTAATAATTTTGTTTTTTTACAAATATTGATATCATACTCAAAATAAATATTGCTTCAAAGTTTAGTTATATATTTTTAATTGATTCAAATAGAGTTGTTTAAAATTTAGAGTGAAATGATATACCATTTTACTACATTGCACAATATATTTATTTTAAATTTAGAGTGAATTATGACACAAATTTATATAATAATATCATAAAAAGAATTGCACATCATAGTCCAATTATTTAACAATATATAATTTTATGAGTGAAAACTAAATTGTGCTTGTCACATGTTACCTACACTAGTACAAATTAAAGAAGGAAATTTTTAAAAGTTCGATAATATGAGTTATAACATCAAAGGAGTTTCATAAGAAGGTCTAAGGCTTCAATTGCTACATCTAATCAATTTCTTTTCTCTCAAATAAATTACTAGCTACTAATTTTTTTTTAAAAGAGTATAGTAGAGAAATACACACATTAAATACAGAGAAATATAGACATTTTATGTTCGAAATAACACTCTAATATATCAATTATATTTCTAAAATTATGTTTTAAGTTGTATTGAAGGGACAACCACTAATATTTTTCTATGTAAAAAAAAAAAAAAGAATGAGAGATAAATGTACATAAGACTTGGTCAACGAAAAAAGGACTTGACACTTTCCCTCGATGCCTCTCTCCTGTACCTAACTGCTGAGGGAAACACTAAACCAAACTCATTAAATATTATGACCAACATCATTGTTAATTATATAATAATGGATTCTCTACCATCTACCAAATACTGATTATAGAATTACGTTCCTAATCTTTTCCACTTGTCCTTTTTTGTGCCAAAAACTATAGCCATTTCATTTTATGTGACTTTGTTAGTGTAAGGTAATTGTGCCATGGCTATTTTTGAAACTTCTTCACGGCATATGCCTACTATTCTATCATAGTTATGTCTTTACTTCCAAATGGTGATTGATGTAATTAAGTGCTAATGAGGTTTAAGTTTACAAACCTTAATCAATCTATGCCCTGACAAATTCAAAATTGTACAATATTGCAATGTTATTACTTGAGAGAAACTTAACCCATAGGCACATAGCATGTGGTGAAAGCCTTAAAGGACATCATATATATAGCAACTTTGTGCAAGGTGGCCCTCTGGGATCGTGAGATGGGCGACTGCCAAATGCTCTAATTTTTTTAGTGGTTTTAATTTTTTTTTTTATTATAGTAACATTGGTGACTTATTTTTTTATTTGACTAAAATGCCACACTTAAAAAAAAAATATTAAAATGTTCTACTGTTTTATTTCCGTTGCTGCAACTTAGAGATGCGACAATGTGAAAAAGAATATTTTTTGTCTCTAATTAGATGGTTGCATCTTAGATATGCGACCTTCTCGTGCTATAATACTTTTGTTTTTGTCATTTTATAAATAATTATGTTATTTAATAAATTATAAATAATAAAAATAAAATAAAATACATTAATAAATAATAATAATAATAATAATAAATAAAATACATTAATAATAATAATAACAATAATAATTTTAATAATATTATAAATTTTAATAATAATAATGATAATAATAATTTTAATAATAATGTATCAAAACAAATAGGAGGAAGTGTTATGATAAAAGGAAGTTGTTATAAGAAGTGTCAAAATAAATAACGTGTCCTTAATATTTTGCTGATAAAATAATAACTTATTTTCTTAACAATTTCATCTAATTTAACTGTATTTTTTCCTAAATATTAAAATAACAACTTATTTTCTTAACAACTCCTTCTTATGGTATTTTTTTCTTTAATTTAACGTGTTTTGTTTGTTCAATTTAATTAATTTTATTTTATTAATATAATTTACTTTATTATTATTATTATTATTATTATTATTATTTATAATATTATTAAAATTATTATTATTAATGTATTTTATTTATTATTATTATTATTATTATTTATTAATATATTTTATTTTAATAATAGTATTTTAAAATTTTAAATATTTTAATTATTTATAATTTATAAAATAGCCATAAAAAAATTATAGAAGTAGAAGGTTGCATCCCGGTATGCGACCATCTATTAAGGGACAAAAATTTTATTTTTCACATAGTCGCATCTATAAGTTACTATAAAAAAAGTAGAGCATTTTTGTATTTTGTTTAAATATGAATTTTATTTTTCACATAGTCGCATCTATTATTATTAAATATGAACTTTTAAGCATTTAGTATTTAAAAATTTCATTAATATTTTGTTTAAAAATTATAAATTTGTTAGTAATTCTTATAATTTTTTAAATAAATCTCTAAAAAACCAATAAAAATTAGAAGATTAAAATGAGTTGACTTAAAAATAGAGACAAAAAATAGAAATAAAATTTAAAGACTAAAAAAATAAATAAATTTTATATAATGATTAAAAATAAAATGTTAAATTTTATATTAACTAAAAATTTATCTAACCCAACATTTTAATAAATTTCAATATTTCAAGGGATTATTTTATGGCATATAGTAGAGCAATATCTTGGATAAAAATAAAACAAAAACCCTTGAACAAATTAAAGAAAAAATTAATAAATGAGGGATTTATTTGCCCATCAATCAAATATTATTTCCTAGTTTAATATCTACCATCACATTCATGAGAAGATAAAAGTTAAGATAAAGCAAGAAATATCCTTAGACATATTAACAGCCCTTCCGGTGGGGGACAAGTCGCCTTTCACACATTGAACACTCGTGTTTGCTAGCTAGCCTAATGGAAAAAAGAAAATAAACTAAAGTATAGATCCCTTAATTATTTCTATTTACAATCTTCTCCACTTACTTTCCTTCTAAATCTATTATTCCAAATAATATATAATCTCTTCATTGCACTTTGTCTTCATTCTTCTTTTTAATTAATAATTAATAAGTAACTAACTTTTTATGTACCAACCAAGTTCTTTCGTTTTTGCATCCCAGTATGTAAAGCTTTTATTTATTATTTTTTTTCTAGAATGTTTTGTATTGGTAATTCCAAATGTTGTTTTCGAGTGTTGGTTTAGTTTCTTGGTAAATACTGTGGACTCTATAGTTCATAGAAACAGCTGAGCTAATGCTACGTCAACTTGAACCCTAATTACTTGTCGTAGAAGTTTTATGCGGTAATAAATTTTAGTCATTAATTTTAAATTAAACCATTAAACTATACAAATAATAAATTAATTTTGAATTATTTTACTATTATTGATTATAACGAATTTAAGTTTGTATTGTCATTTTTAACAAAAAATAAATTATGAATTTAATTTGAATGATTGAGATTTATAAATTCATTGTATGCGTTTATTATCTTAAAATAATAATAATTAACTCACACAAAAATTTTAAAGTTGTAGTAAAATATTAAATTAAATTATATTAATATTTATTAATTTAACTAAAATTTAAATACAAACATCACATAAATTCAATCAATTTATGCGTATGAACGGGTAGAAGCAAAGCGGGCAACACAACCGATCGATGATCCATATGTCACCAAGAAAAGAAAAGATGTCTGATTTATATATTAAATAACATTATAATCATGCAACATGCATAGAATATTTATTCAACGCCTTTACCACTAAACTCGTTCTCTGCGTGCGAATTGTTGTTGTTAAGGTGTAACTTCATTTCCAATTCAATCTAGTTTTTTTTTACTCTGTAGTCTCCATACTAAGGAATCTATCTATTAAAATATTTTTCAACCCTTTTTAAGAAAGTTCACTTATTTCTTAAATAACTTTTTACATTCATTTAAAATATTAATATGTTTCCACGTCAACAAATAGATTTAATATTTCATAATTTTCATTTTTTTATACATGATAATAAATTAATAATAATAATAATAATGCTCATTAATTGTAATGTTTTTAATTAAAATCAAAGGAGCACTATGTTACAAAAAAATAATTGTTTGGTGGTGGATTGAGGTCCAATTGATTAACATAAGTAAAAAAAATGACTTTTATGCAACCCAGAAAAGGTGAAGGAAAATGTAGAGAAAGAGACAACAAAAAAAATTAAAGAAATATTTTAAACAGCAAAATAAATAAAGAAATATAAGATGGAAGAATGACAAAAATTATGCGAAGACCTTATTATAATTAGGTTGATTGATAATAATAGCCAAACTGGTTCATTTAACCTTTCATTAACTCATCACGAGGTGTGAGAAGCAGAAAAGAGCAAGAGCCAGGTAGCAGTTAGAAGGTAGTGGACCCCATCCAGTTCAATGTCACACACCGCACTCTTCCCCTTCAATCAAAACCTGCCACGTGTCTTAATAGTTCCACAAAGCAACCGACACACCTTAGTTAACCCATAACCACAAGGTAAAAACAGTAACAACCATTAACATCTAAACTCATCTTAATCAAAAATTAACAACACAACAAAACACATTTATCACTTAACCCCTCCCCAATCTCACCAACAAAAACAAACCTTGCATTTAACTACCATCGCTCTCTCTTTTCTTTTCTTCACAGTACACAACATAGACCATAGCGTACAACTTTTTTCATCACTTTTTTGTTCTTGTTGTTGTCTGTAGAAAAAAGAAATGGCTATGGATTGTGGCATCTATGGCGTCGTCAAGTTCCGCACGTTGTTCATAACTTTTCTTCTCTTTCTCGCATTTTCTTCATCTTCTTTGTCTTCGACAGTTCAGATTAACTCAAACTCAATCTTGGTGGCTTTACTTGATTCACATTACACAGAACTAGCTGAACTTGTTGAAAAAGCGATGCTGTTACAAACTTTAGAAGACACTGTTGGCAAAAACAATATCACCATTTTCGCACCTAAAAACGAAGCTCTTGAACGGGATCTCGACCCGAACTTCAAAACGTTTCTACTCGAACCGCGTAACCTTAAGTCTCTTCAGACTCTACTCATGTCACACATCATTCCAATCCGAATCACTGGATCCAATTCGGTTACCGGGTCGACCCGACACAAAACGTTGTCGCTTCAGCATAATCTCATTCTAAACGGAACCGGTCAACAATGGACAGTTGACGGCGCTAAGATTCTTCACACCGACGCCGTTACACGACCTGACGGCGTTATCCACGGGATCGAACGCCTTCTCATTCCACGCTCCGTTCAAGATGACTTTAATCGTCGCCGGAGTCTCATCTCCATTGCTGCTATTAAACCCGAGGGAGCACCGGAGGTTGATCCCAGAACTCACCGGTTAAAAAAACCAGCGCCGCCGCAGAAGGCAGGCTCACCGCCGGTTCTTCCAATTTATGACGCACTTGCTCCGGGACCTTCACTAGCACCAGCGCCTGCACCAGGACCTGGTGGACCCCGCCACCACTTCAACGGCGAGGCTCAGGTAAATTTAGATACGGAAAATTTATCATTAATTATAATTAAGTAAAGTGTAACAAATAATCATTTTACAATTAAAGAAATATATCTGTTAATGTTTCGGAGTCTAAGCGATGAAAAGTTCATTTCTTATAAAAAAAAAAAATTGCAGTTACATTCTGTTGAATAATTCGTTGACAACCGACGGTATTTAATTTTTGCAAATTTGGGAGATATTATTTTATAGCATGAAAATGGTTATTGAAGTAATTATTTTACGGGGTTCAGGTGAAGGATTTCATCCAAACACTAATCCACTATGGAGGTTACAACGAGATGGCGGACATTCTGGTTAACCTAACATCATTGGCAACGGAAATGAGTCGGTTAGTTTCAGAGGGTTACGTTTTAACCGTTCTAGCACCAAATGATGAAGCTATGGCTAAATTAACCACAGACCAGTTAAGTGAACCGGGTTCACCAGAACAAATCATGTACTATCATTTAATCCCTGAGTATCAAACCGAAGAGAGTATGTATAATGCTGTTAGAAGATTCGGGAAGGTTCGTTATGATACTCTTCGATTGCCTCATAAGGTTGAAGCTCAAGAAGCTGATGGCTCTGTTAAATTCGGCCACGGTGACGGCTCGGCTTATTTGTTTGACCCTGATATTTATACTGATGGAAGGATTTCTGTGCAAGGGATTGATGGGGTTTTGTTTCCACATCAAGAAGGGGAAGTTGTTGCTGATAACACTTTGACCCGTACCCGGACGGGTCAACCCGCTAAGGTTCTTGCCAAGCAAAGAAGAGGTGCGTTCATTTGTTTTCTTCTCTTTCGCTTTCGCTTTTCTTTTTCCTTTTTTCTTTTTTTTTTTTTATTTTTGTTTGGGTGTTTTTTAAGTCAAGAAAATAGGAAAAATGCTAAAAGGTGATGATGATGGGTTTAATTTTGGTTGGATTAGTATAATTTTTTTTGCGTTTACTTTAAGTGTGTGTGTGTGTTGAATTGTTCTTCTACTTTATGATATGATTCTTGTAGCGTTGTGATTGGAGCTTTTGGAGTTACAAATAATTGTGACAAGAGTTGGAGTTATTTAAGGAAAATATTAACAAGAAACCGGAAAGATATAGGTTAAGGAATCAAATATAAAAAGTGTTTTGATTTATTTATATTCAATTTCACAAAATTTTAAAAATCCTTCTATTATATTTAACATGTGTTTTTAGGACACTTGCTAACAAAATTTATTATCTAATGTGACCTTGGATTTTTAGGGAAGACAAAAATTGGTAAAGAAAAGTGGATAGACTATTGTGTGTTTGATTTTGTAATGACAAATTTATATTGATTAAAAGATGGTTGAATATAAAATATTTTTTATTTAGATATATTTATATAAAAGTGGGTTGAGTATTAAGTTTGAAGCTATAAAATAAGTTTGGAGAAAATAATACTCGAAAATAAAGTTTAAATTTCCATTTCAAGTTAGAATATATTCTGAAGGCAAAAATAATTCTACTCGAAAGCATTTTAAATATTTCTAAAACAAATTTTTCATTCAGAATCACTTTTGCGAGACAAAAATGATTTCAATGATGTATCAAGTAAGGGTTTTATTTTAGTTGATGTGTGAATATGTGATCTAAGTTATGCAATTGTAATATGGAGGATTTGGGATGTTGAGGTCCAAGTATTTTTTGTTATCTTTTTTTCTTCTGATTTGCGTATGTTAGGTTAGATTGTTAGACATATAAAGAATTGATGTAACAAATAGGATACTTAAGGTTTAAGAAACTAGTCTAAACCTTAAAAATAAAGGTCTTTACTTTTTTCTAAATAAATCAAATATACAATGTGGTTTTCCTTCATATGTCACTAAAATAGATTGAGGTGATCATTGTTGGCAAGACAACTGCTTAAGCTTGAAGTATTTTGAACTACATCTGAAATTAAAAATTACTAAACAAGTTTAGTGTCACAACACTGTAATAATTTCTCTTTTTAGTTTTATACATAGTGGCAGCAGCACCATATTTGAAAGTTTCACGTTTCTTATTTTTCACATTTAGGCATATATGAAATATAAAGAAAACCAGACTGGTAAGTGATAAGTTCAATCCAAAAGTCGATGGATTGTTGGTTTTCTATTTTTCATTTTTAAACTATTTTATTATTATTCCAAAGATGAATTTGATGTCAGTTATAGATCATATGGATGAATTGTTGTAACTTATCCTTTAATTATTTGCTTTTTATCTTAAAAGATATATAATATGACTATTTTGTGTTAATTTAAAATTTAACCTGGTATAATTTCATAATATTTTATATTAATTCATTGCTTAATATATATTTTTTTATATTAAACAAATATATTTAATTGTTATTGATTTGATTTGGTTAAAAGTTCAAATAATGACTCACCTTCACTTGATTAAATAATCAAACCTGTATTCAAAACATTCTGCATAAAATTTTCTGTATCTCAATTTATGGGACCTTTAACATCTCTTGTAACATGTTATGACATAAAGATTTTGTTATCTAATGTTTGAATGGTTTGTATTTTTCATTTCAGTGATATACTTTATAACATGTAATCATTAAATATGGATTACTACTACATAATTTCCCTTTAAGCTAAAGTTTGAATGGAATGGCAGGAAAATTGCTGGAAACAGCATGCTGGATGCTTGGAACCTTTGGACAGCATTCTAGATTCACCTCTTGTCAATAAAATGCTTCATCTGGATGCTAGCAATAACACTCAAAAACAAAAAGTGAGATTATTGCTTCAGTTCTTGTGATTCCTTATAACTAGCTAATTTTAACGTTCACTTATTAACTTAAGCAGATAATTAAATCATGGCAATTTTGATCTGTATCTCTTGATGTTCTCATTGTCATGTTGATGTTACCGATAATAAAAGACTCATATTTCAAGCTATATTTTAAAGCTAATTTGGTGAAATCATAATATGAGTCTTCTGATCTTCATCCAATAGCCGAAATCCCTTGTCTGCATGTTTTCCATGGTTGCAGGGAGTCTGTAAGTATGTGTGAGTAAGAATGCCACATTAGATGGAAAAGTGGAAAATTGGACTTTGAGCACCATATAAGTGACTATACCTATATACCAAATACCTTAACGTATTAGGTAAAGATGTGGTATTCAACTCAATTTTGTGGTTGTTTTTAGTTTATTGTGATGACCTCAGACCCTATCATGACCCAACAGAAGCCTTGGACCTGGTAGTCATAGTCAGCAGCTTCTCCCTCTCCTTCCCCCATGTGATTTCAAATCTTAAACACCAAATAATAAATAAATAAATCCACGGAAACCATTATTTATTTTATTGCCCCCCCTCCCTCCTTTTTGTCTTTTGAAGCTTCTTCTTGTTAGTCTTCCATGATTCTCCTTTTGGTTAGGGTTGACATATTTTTGCCTACTTGCAATTAAGTTAACCATTTAATTAGTTTACTTAGTTTCTTTCAACATTATTTATTGACATACTAATAGATTATGCCTTGATTACAGATGCACAGGAAATTCCAAAGATGTAAAAAGTCAACGGAATATGAAGGCCAAATTTACTTGAATGGTTAATAGCAGCTGTTATATTATATGGGTTTGGTTTTGCCATCTTTTTTTTTTTTTTTTTTTTTTTTTTTTTTTTT
>JBBPBR010000003.1:57302060-57316508 GCA_037974775.1 Cicer pinnatifidum
TTTTTTTTTTATCTTCTTTTTTCTCCCTCTTGATTTTCTCCTTGTGGATTTGGGTCCTTGATGAGAACACAAGTTCCTATATAGTGCATATATTAATATATATGTAATTAGGTTTCAATTAGTATGCTGCTATTATTATTATTATTCAATAGAAGGTTGTGTTGGTGGGTGAAAAGGTTTTGTGTAATAATAAGAAGGGCTATAATACATGCCCAATTCCGTAAGTAATAATTTACTCATGAAATGGAAGATGGAAATATGGTAATAAAATGATTCTTTATTGTAATATATATATGACCTTTTATGGCATCCACTTCATGTATCTCTCTTTCTCCTTATGTCTTTATTTTGTTATGTCTATATTTTGTCATTTTCAGGAAATTTGCCAGCGTTTGGATTCACATTGATCTTTATTGAAGCTACAAAATAAAACTAATGTTTCAAAATCGAAGTGAACCTATGTGAACTGTGAAGTGACATGGTAAATGGTTTGGTTATTTGAGTAGTTCAATCGCAATTTTATATTTGGTTCCAGCATATTAAAGTAGTTTAACTGTTAAAGATCTTGATGGTTTGGTGTTGGATTCGATTTGTGAAATATTGATTAAAACTTCAAGATACGCTCCCATTGAATGCCCTTTCAAAGTGGTTTCAAAGATGGACATAATATGTTTGTTAATGCATTTTTAGTTCATAGTCGCGTTTTTACTTTTGGAAGCAGTGTTGGTAGTTAAATAACCTTTGTTTTGCATATATACGCAACTAATATTAAATTTACACAATAACGAAGTAATTTAATATTTATGTTGCATATATACCCAACTAATATTAAATTTACACAACAAAGTGGTATCTAGAGTTTGATTGTGAGAGTTGAGAAATGACGACTTGTGATTACACTACCTTCCACTTTCCTCTTCTAAAGAAAGAGAATTATGAAAAATGGTGCCTTCGCATGAAAGCATTGCTTGGCTCTCAAGGTGTATGGGAGATTGTTAAAAAAGGCTATGATGAGCCACAAGATGAAGAGGGATTGTCTCAAGTCGTGAAGGAGGCTTTGGCAAAAACAAGGAAGAAGGATCAACAAGCTCTTACTCTCATTCATCAACGTTTAGATGATTATATGTTTGAGAAGGTTGCCGATGCTACAAATTCAACGAAAGCTTGGAAGATTTTGGAAAAATCACTCCAAGGCATTGACAAGGTGAAGAAGATAGGACTTCAATCTCTAAGGGGAGATTTCGAAGCTTTGAAGATGAAGGATACCGAATCAATTTCAGATTATTGCTCAAGGATGAAGACAATTGTTAATCAAATAAAGAGATATGGAGACAAGATAGAAGATGTTCATGTAGTGGAGAAAATTTTTCGTTCCTTGACTCCTAAGTTCGATTATGTGGTATGTGTTATTGAGGAATCGAAAGATCTTGAATCAATGTCCATTGAGGAGTTAGAAGGTTCATTGCAAGCTCAAGAAGAAAGAATGAAGAAAAGGCAAGAGGAGCCATTAGAGCAAGTTCTCAAGATCAAAGCTTCGTTGAAGGATAACAGATGATTCAATAGTCAAAACGGACATGGACGTGAACAAGGAAGAGGAAGAGGATGTGGTCGTGGCCAAGGAGGAAGAGGAAGAGGTTTCAATCGTGAATCAAACTACGAAGAAAGAAGTCACTCATCACCAAGAGTTCTTGGATGAGGAAGAAGTTATGGCTATTATCAAAGTAAAAGGAGGTATGACAAATCTAAAGTTGAATGTTATAACTGTTATGAATTTGGCCATTTTTCTTAGGAATGTCGTAATGCTCCTAATCAAGAGGAAGAAGAGGCTAATCTTATTGACGAAGATGAAGAGTCAACTTTGTTGCTAACACTCAAGAAAAAAGAGAGAGATGCTAATAGTTCATGGTACTTGGACAATGGTGCAAGTAACCATATGTGTGGATGCAAAGAGAAATTTGTGGAGCTTAATGAAAAGATGAATGGAAATGTTTCCTTTGGAAAACTCATAAAAAGTGGAAATTGAAGGGAAATGTACGATTCTAATCTCTTCTAAAGATGGGAGCCATAAGTTGATTAGTGATGTATACTATATGCCTAAATTAAAGAGTAATATTTTGAGTTTGGGTCAACTTCTTGAAAAATGATATGAAATTCTCATGAAAAATAAATATCTTTGGCTTAGAGATTAAAATAACAATTTAATTGTTAAAGTTCTTATGTCGAAAAATAGAATGTTTATCTTGAACCTAAGAACTATTGAAGCAAAATGTTTGAAGATGAGTGTCCAAGATGAAGCATGGCGTTGGCATATGAAGTATGGCCATTTAAATTATGGGAAAAAAGAGTATGGTGAAAGGGATGCCGTCAATCAATCCTCCAAATCAATTGTGTGAAGGTTGTCTTCTTGGCAAGCAAGCTAGAAAAAGTTTCCCTAAAGAAGCCACATCAAGAGCAACTAAGCCACTACAACTTGTGCATACTGACTTGTGTGGACCAATCAATCCATCTTCATTTGGTAAGAGTAAATATTTCATTCTCTTTATTGATGATTTTAGTAGAAAAACTTGGATTTATTTCTTAAAACAAAAATCATAAGCTTTTGCTGCTTTCAAAAACTTCAAAGCTCTTATAGAGAAGTAGAGCGGTCATGAAGTCAAAGCTTTGAGATCTGATCGAGGAGGTGAATTCACTTCGAAGGAGTTTAATGAATTTTGTGCAACTCATGGAGTTCGTCGTCCATTGACAGTTCCAAGATCTCCGCAATAGAATGGAGTGGCCGAGAGAAAGAACAGAACTATTTTGAACATGGCAAGATGCATGCTAAAATCCAAAAGGATGCCAAATGAGTTTTTGGCTGAAGCAGTTTCTTGTGTGGTCTATTTTGGAAAATCGCTCTCCAACTTCAAATGTCAAAGACCAAACCCCTCTAGAAGCATGAAATGGAAGGACGTCTAGTGTTAATCATTTGCGTGTTTTTGGGAGCATAACATATGCACATGTGTCACAACAAGAAAGATCCAAACTTGATGATCGAAGCATCAAATATGTCTTTGTTGGCTATGATCCACATTCTAAAGGTTACAAGTTGTACAACCCATGCAAAAATAAGGTAATGGTGAGTCGTGATGTTGAATTTGATGAAGATGCTACATGGAATGGGGAGGATCAAGAAAAAACAAACTATAATTTCCTTTCATATTTTGAAGAAGATCAAGAGGCTACAACACCAGTTCAAGATGCAACTCCACCTTCTTCACCTCCGTCTTCACCTACTTCTCTAGATGAAAGTTCAAGCGAGAGACCAATTAAGTAAGATGAAAGATATAGAAGACATTTATGAAAGGTCAACTGAAATTACTCTTGACCTTGAAGAGTTGTATTGTCTCTTGGCGGATAGTGAACCATTAAATTATGGAGAAGCAATGAAAGATAAAAGGTGGAGACAAGCCATGGACGAGGAGATCAAATCAATTGTGAAGAACAACATTTGGGAACTAGTAACTCTTCCAAAAGGTCATGAAGCAATTGGAGTCAAATGGGTGTACAAGGCTAAAAAAATGCTAATGGAGATATTGAAAAATACAAAGCAAGACTTGTTGCAAAAGGCTGCAAACAAAAACATGGAGTTGACTATGAATAAGTTTTTGCACCAGTTGCTCGCATGGACAATATTCGTTTGTTAATCTCTGTAGCAGCTCAAAATAAGTGGAAACTTTATCAACTTGATGTAAAATCGACATTTCTAAATGGTTATCTTGAAGAAGAGGTCTATGTTGTGCAGCCAATGGGGTACGTGATTAAAGGACATGAAGATAAAGTTTTGAGATTAAGAAGAGCGTTGTATGGATTAAAGCAAGCACCAAGAGCATGGAATAGTCGCATCAACAAATACTTCCAAGACAATGGGTTTGCTCGTTGTCTCAATGAATATGCTCTTTATGTCAAAGTTTGTGATAATGGTGATGTTTTGATTGTTTGTCTCTATGTGGATGATCTTATATTCACTGCGAACAATCCAAGTTTGTTTGAAGAGTTCAAAAAGGCCGTGGCGCTTGAGTTCGAGATGACTGATATTGGGCTTATGTCATACTACGTAGGCCTAGAAGTAAAGCAATTGGAAGAAGGTATATTTATTTCTCAAGAAAATTATGCAAAGGAAGTTTTGAAGAAATTTAAAATGTTTGATTGCAATTCGGTGAACACACCAATGGAGAGCGAATTGAGGTTGTTAAAGTTTGAAGATGGATAAAAGGAGGGCCCTTCTTTTTTCAAAAGCCTCGTTGGAAGCCTAAGATACTTAACATGTACAAGACCTGACATTCTATATGCGGTTGGAGTAGTGAGTCGTTTCATGGAAGCTCCTACTGCTACACACATGAAAGTCACTAAGAGGATACTTCGCTACCTTAAAGGTACGCTTGATTATGGACTATTTTACTTTTCTTCTAATGATTTTAAATTTTTTGGATTTTGTGATAGCAACTTTGCGGGAGATATTGATGATAGAAAGAGTACTAGTGGCTTTATATTTTTCATGGGAGACTGTGTTTTGTCATAGAGCTCAATGAAGCAACCTATTGTCACACTTTCAACATGTGAGTCAGAGTATGTAGCAGCAACATCTTGCACTTTTCATGCCATTTGGCTAAGGAGATTATTGGAGGAACTTCATATACCACAAAAGGAAGCTACTAACATTTATATAGACAACAAGTTCGCACAATCACTTGCAAAGCATCCAGTGTTTCATGATTGTAGCAAGCAAATAGACACAAGGTACCATTTCATTAGAGAATACATTGCAAATAAAGAATTTGAGCTTAAATATGTGAAGACTCAAGATCAAGTTGCAGATATTTTTACAAAGCCGTTAAAATTTGAAGACTTTCAAAGGCTAAGAGCAAGTCTTGGAATGAAGAAGAAAATTTCAAATTAAGGGGGAGCAATGTTATTACTAATTTGAAATTAGATAATTCTAGAACCATGTAGAATTTCCATGTAAGACTCTAGAAGTATTTTAATTATAGAAAATTGTGGGAAGCTCCTAAAAGTCGATATTAATTATGAAGCTCCTAGAATTCAGTATTAATTAAGAAGCTCCTAGAAATGTGTCTAGAGTTTTCTATTTGTATCTATAAATATCTACTTGTATTTGACATTAAGCATCAAGCAAATTGAGTGTTTTCTATTAGAAATATCTCCTTTCTCTAACAAAAGATTCAAATTAATTTTGGTTGAAAAATGTTATTTTTGTAGGTGGTGATTTGTCTATGTTGTTTTGTCTATATGTGGAGTTTTAGATGTTCAATTGATGTGATCTTTCATTCAAAGGAAAGTTTAGAAATTTATCTACAATTTATCTTTAAACTCAAGATCAAATTCAGCTTCTATAATGGTAAAAAATGAGTTGAAAGTTGACCACGTAATTTGTGGTGTTTTTATTGTTTTATGGAGTAAAAAATGACATTGTAGCAATTCCTCTAGGTTTATCAATCATCTTGATTGTGGCGTCTTCTTTTAACATCTCTTTTCTCAAATTCACCTTTTGTTTATTTATTTTAATTTTTTATATTTTTATTCATCTATATTTTAGGTTTGTGATCAACAACTAAGTATCCTTACATAATGGCTACAGAAACTAGACACCAAAACTTTGTCCCATTGAATTGTCTTAAGTATTTCAATCAATCCTTAAGATATAGGTAATTGGAACTTGCAACTTGTGTATGAAAACTTTTTCCCTTTGAAAGGTTGCAAATCCAACAACTCTGCCTATCTCTTTTTTGTCAGATGGATATATTGGTTTAGAGTCGTAACGAAAAGGTGTTTTCTCGGTTAGAAGTGTCTACCATTGCATCAAACAATGAGAACTGAGAAAAGTGTGAGTCTTCTCAAACCATTGCAAAATACATCTTCCTTTTGTTGGTCAAAAATTTAGAATCTCAACCAAGATTGTCAAACTCTAGATCCTACCTAAGATATTTGACATATAGAAAAAGTGTAGATCATAGGATTGTAAAGAGGATCTTAAGATCTCACAAACTGGACAAAATTATACCATAAAATTAAGAAAAATAACCTTAACATAAAAATTTTCATTGGTTTAATAAAAAGTCACAAGTTGAAACACAAAAAGGCTATTACCATTGTCTCAAATAAAAAAACAAAACATATCACCATCCTTTAACAACATCTAAAACTTTAATTTAACAATTCATCCAAGGCGTTGTGATCAAAACCAATATCTTCTACACAATCTTCATATTCTTCTCCATCAAATTCATCATCAAAGTTGTGAATCTCCAAATCATCTTGAGAGGCAGCTTCTTCAACTCCATTCCCTTCTTCATTTTGATTGCCAAATTCTAAATCCTCATTTTCTATTGTGAAATCTAAAATGTCGTTCTCAGCTGAACCATCTACAATTCATTCATCATCAAATTCAAGATCATTAAGGTTATGTTCTACCATATTTCTAGTTTGCTTTTTATTAGCTAATTATGAATTTGCCATCACAAACACAACATCATTCATTGTATTTTGTTTCAAACAGTTTCTCCTCTTTGTGTGGACTTAATAGATACAAACTTCATTAGTATATAGCAAGTTGTGGATAATTTTCAAAGGAAAATTTTAAAGTAATTTTTACCATCTCAAAAGCGCTCCAATTTCGTTCACATCCAGATGAACTGCAAGTTAAGCTTAACACACTAATTGCAATAGATTGAAGTTCTGGATGCTCATCCCCATATGATTCCCACCATTGTGATAAACTTTTTGTTTTAAGTGCAGTCTTTGCTATCAAACTACCAAAAAAACTTGGCTTGTATCTTTGAAATCTTTCAGTTGAGCATCAATCTTGCAAATTTCTTCAACATTTTCCACCATATTTTATAAGTAGTCATATAACCCATGTTTGACTTCATAATCAGCTTTAAATTCAAGGTTGTAATATAGTTGAGGGATAAGGTAGTAGATTGCCGCATGCAATGGTCGATGGAGTTGTTTATCCTACCTCTCATCAATGATATCTCATAGAGGCTTCAAACTAAATAATGGAAAAATAAATAAATTACTTTTAGGCTTAAAATAGAATGCATAATTTACTGAAATATTGTGCATTGCAAAACATAAACATTATGCAGAATTTGAAGGCAGAATTTGCAAAAACATAATTTGTAGAAATAGTACTACCTTCTTTGAACACCATTGAAGGCATCTTGGATTCTTTCTTTAGTTTGGTCCATTGCCCTAAACCCTAAATAAACTTTATTGTTGGTTTATCATCTGAATCCACTAAATGAAGCACTTCGATTAGTGGATAAGAACCTTTTAATCAAATTGTAATCTTTTTCCAAAACTCTTTATCCATAATCACTTCTTCAACATACTGTCCTTCATTCATTAGATGTGAACAACTTTATCAATGATCCTTTGTTCTCCATGAGACAACCCAAAGTTAGATAAATGTTGCAAATGGAGTAGCAGTTGGACTCACTAGATCTTTTCCTTTGGTGAAATGTTGTAATAAAGAAATTACAAAAACCTTTGAATATATATATATATATATATATATATATTGAGTAATTTTCATACCCTTTGAAATTGTTTCATGATGAACTATTATATTTTTCTCAAAATCTTCTAACATGAGATCAATATAGTGTGTTGCACACGGTGTCCAGTAGAGCCTCTTCCTTTTTAACATTAATATTGCACCAGCAACTTTGTAATTTGCTGCATTGTCGATCACAATTTGCACAATATTTTCTTCTTCAACTTCTTCTACTACTTGATCAATCATTTGATATATTTTATCAGATGTTTTTATTATATGAGAAGCATCTATTGACTTTAAAAAAATAGTACATTTAGGATTGTTTACTAAGAAATTCAAAATTGTGCTTTGTCTTTTGTCCATCCACCCATCATTCGTAATAGTACAACTTGTCTTCTTTCAAGTAAGTTTGTGTTCTTTAATGACCTTAGTTGTCTCCTTCACCTTTTGCTTCAATTACTTTATTATAATTTGACGATAGGAAGATGGCTTAAAACCAAGATCATGTCTTGAAACCATCTCCAACATCCTTTTAAATTCATCAATTTTTCCACATTAAAAGTTATGGCATTATTATAGAAGAACAAAGTTATTCCTAGACACGCTTCTTATTTTAAATTCTTCTTAAAAATGTTGTTAATGGTGGCTTAATTACTTACTACATTTCTCGTGAAAAGTTTTGTAGGGGTAGCATTCTCATCCTCCTCTAGTGATCTTTTTCTTTTTACTTTTTTTATTATATGTCTTGAAACCATCTCCAACATCCTTTTAAATTCATCACTTTTTTCCACATTAAAGGTTTTGGCATTAGGCATGGCATTTGAACCCGAACCCACCCGAACCACCTCCGATTTTCCCCGCATTTAACGGGGAAAACTATTTTTAACGGATGTGGATGCGGATTTTCCCCCCTTTTTCAAAGTTACGGGCGGGGGCGGGTTTCATCAAATCCGCCCCGCACCCGCATCCACCCGACATAAATACAATTAGTTAAATACCCTTATATCTCTTAAAATAGTAACAAAACCCTAATTTTATCAAACTTCCTTCCTTGCTTGCTGCCACCGTCCACCTCCACCCTCACTTTTTCTGTCTCGATCGTCCTCCCTCCTCTTCGTGCGCCATCTTCATCATCCTTTGTGTGTCGGCTCTTATTCTCTTCACTGCTATAATTTTAAGGTTCATTTTCAAATTTTCTATATTTTGATGTATTTTCGTTTTCAGTTTTTTTTTCTAGTTCGGTTTCATTTTTGTGTATTAGTTTTAAGATTTTTCTGCATACCTTTTCATTATTTTCTTGCTAAATTCTAGATATTTTTCTGCATATTTTCTCCATATTTTCTTGCTAAATGGTACAATGATGTCATTTTATTAAATAAATGTATAAAAAAAATTCACTATCTGTCTTAGAAATTAATCTCTTCATAAGATAGTTTTCAATTTAATTCCACAAACCAAATCCCATAGTTAACAATTTAATTCCACGTACCGGCTCTTATTCTGTGCATCGTGACCCAAAGAAACATTCCTGTTATAAAACATAAGTTTAATAGTCGATAAAAAAATCATTATACACCAATAACGAAAATAAATTTTAAATAGGCAGTTATCATATTTTCCTATATTATTATAGGGTAAACATATGTTAAGAAGTTATATTAAAACAACTAAAATAGTGTAATGTAATTGAAAGCTGATGTAAAAATGTAATAGTGTAATTTTTTAAGAAATATATGTGTGTGTGAATGAGTGTATAAATTATTTATGAATTAAATTTGTTTTTATGTGCAACTTTACATAATATATAAATGAAAATTGAAGGCACATCATCTCAACCACTACCATGTCAACTTACTTCAGAAGAAAGTTCACATCAACCAACTATGAATGAAAGTTGTAATCCGTTAGTTAATGTTTCTACACCAAATGAAATTGTGCAAACACCACACGATGAGACAAATGATAATATGATAGATGAAATACCCAAAGATCGTAACAAATAGACTTAAAAGTATTGTATGAGATCATTTTACAAAGGGCAAAGTTGATGGAAAAGAAAAAGCTAAATGTAATTATTGCAAGAAATTGTTTAGTGGGAGAGCAAGAGACGGGACCTCACACTTGCGCGGACATATGAAAATATGTATTCCACGTTTGTCTACTATGGGACATAATAACGGACAAACATTTCTTACCGCTAAGGTCTTGCAAGGTAAAAAGGAGTTGGGGACTGGAATTTATGATGCTGAAAATGCTAGGAAAGAGCTTGCACATGCAATTATTTTGCATGAATGTCCACTTTCAATAGTGGAGCATATTGGTTTTAGGAGATACTCATCCTCTCTTCAACCATTATTTCAAGTTTCTTGTAGAAATACTATAAAAAAAAATAAAAAAAATAAAAAGAGATATTCAAAGTGTATGAAGTTGAGAAAACCATAATTTTGAAGTTGTTAGAAACTCTCCCACAAAGAGTGGCCATTACTTCTGACATGTAGACTGCGAGCAATAAAAAAAAAGGTATATGGTTGTCACTGCTCATTACATTGATGAAAATTAGGATCTACAAAGTCAAATTTTGAGGTAATTATAATTTCTTATAATGCTAGTTTGATTGAATATTATTTATATTAGTCATTGAATGTGAATCTTCTTATATTAGGTTTATTTATGTTCCTGCCCCTCATACAAGTGAAAGACTTTGTAATGCATTGGTTGAATGTTTGATGGATTGGAACATAGATACAAAATTGTCCATTATCACTTTAGATAATTGTAGAACTGATGATGCAATGATTGAAAAAATTAAGGATAAGTTGCAATTGAATACATTATTAAAGGATGGGGCGTTACTTCACATGCGTTGTTGCGCGCACATACTTAATTTGATAGTAGAATATGAATAAGAAGTTGTGAAAGATGGAGTGGAGAGGATCCGAGATAGTGTTGCATTTTGGACTGCAACACCTAAAAGGAAAGAAAAGTTTGAGGAGACTGCCAAACAATTACGAATCTCTTGCACCAAGAATTTGGTTTTAGATTGTCCGACTAGATGAAATTCAACTTACAAGATGCTTAATGTTGTCATTTTTTATTTAGTCGATTAAGACAACGTGAAACCCAATACACTTGTTTGCCTACAAGTTTACATTGGAAATTTGCAAAAGATATTTGTGGTAAATTGAAATTGTTCAATTTTATCACTGAAGTGTTCTCTGGCACTAATTATTCAACTTCCAATCAATATTTTCCTAAGATTTGTATTATCAAAATTGAAATAAATGAGTGGATTAAATCCTCTGATGCATTGATAAAAAATTGGCAGAGAATATGTTGGAAAAATTTAAAAAATATTGGAATGTGGTTCATGAAATAATGGGGGTTGCTACAGTTTTGGATCCCAGGTACAAAATAGAGTTGATTGAATATTATTATGTTAAGTTGTATGTGAATGATGCTAATGACCAAGTTAAGTCGATTTGACAGTTGTGTTATAATTTGCTTTATGAATATCAATTGAAAATGAATAATGGTTCTAGTAGTGATTCTCAAATGTTGGATGTCCACTTTAGTAATATTGAGGATGATGGTTTAGAAGACTATGATTTGTATTTCAGAAAAAGAAAGAAAAAGAGCTAGTACTACATTTGTCAAAACAAAGTTGGATATTTATATAGAGGAGGAAGTTTTGCCAAGAAGTCCTGATTTTGATATTTTGTTGTGGTGGAAGTTGAATGGTGTTAAGTATCGAACACTTCAAACCATTGCAAAGGATGTATTGACAATTCTTGTTTCTATTGTAGCTTATGAATCTGCATTCAGTATCGGCGAACATATCTTAAGCCCTCATCGAAGCTGGGTTCATTGGACTACTTTAGAGGCCTTGATGTGTGCTAGAAGTTGGTTATGGAGTGCTGATGAGAAGCTGACTTCATTGGACTGGTATTTGTTTTAAATTATTCATTTAAATTTGAATATATTTGAAATAGCTAATAATTTTGTATATCTTAAATTATTGTTGTTTATATTGTACTATGTTGATATTGATAGGTGATTCCAATTTTAAAGTGGATAATGAAAATGTTATTTTACTCAATGAAATAGAGTCTGACGATGAAGGTATTTTATTCTCTACATTGTTTGATTTAAATTTATCATGTTAAATGTTAATATTTAATTTTTATTTTTTAATATAGGTGATTTGTTGATCAATGGTGTTACTTCACTTTCCAATTCCCGCCTTGAAGATGAAGATGATCGTTAGAAAATGCTTATTTAGAACCTTTTTGTTTTGATGATTTGAAGCTTTTTACTGTTTTGATTGATTAGTTTGTTTGAACTTTGAATATTTAGAACTTTTGTTTGAATGGAACTTTTGTTGATCAAAATATTGTGACTTGTAGCAAACTTAAACAAATTTAGAGATATTGTGATTTTATTATTTTGATTATTGTAATTTTAGAACTTATGTTGAATGTCACTATTTAGTCAAATTATTGATTTTTTATGCTATAAATAAATAAATTCCAATTTTTGGGGTGGGGGTGGGGCGGGGAAACCCGTCCCTGTTGGGTGCGAGGGTGGATGTTAAAAAGTCACCCCCGACGGGTGCGGGTGCGGGGTTGGTAATGCTTAAAACCGTCCCCGCCCCATTGCCATCCCTATTTGGCATTATTGTAGAAGAACAAATCTATTTCTAGACACGTTTCTTCTTTCAAATTCTTCTTAAAAATGTTGTTGATGGTGGCTTGAGTACTTACTACATTTCTCCTGAAAAGTTTTGTAGGGTTAGCACCCTCATCCTTCTCTAATGATCTTTTTTCTTTTACTTTTTCATTATTTGTATCATTCTCTTTTGTTTTCTTTAATGATTTATCTTTCAAGGATTTTACAAGTTCAAACATGTGTTTCTTCACATCATCAGGTACAACATCACATGCAATATTGTTGAGCTATGTACCAACCAAATGGTGTTTCAGTATGTATACTCCTCCAATAATCTTTTTTCAACAATAATTGCATTTTATTTTTCTGGTTCCTCTGTCAACGGATACACCATGTTTCCATGCTATATCAGTTCTGCTTCCTAACGCATTTTTCTGCACTCTGGGAGGTACAGAACCAGAACTGCAGGCAACAAGAACATATGTAGACATGATTGAAATCGTGAGGCAGCAAGAGAAATTGCATATTGCAGCGAAGAGGATTGACGAGAGTTTCATATATGAGAATGAGAATAGCTGAAGAGTTGAGAAGAATTTATAGAAGAAATAGAATGAGGAAATCTGAAATTGAATCATTTAATTTAAGTATTAGAAATTGAAACAGATGCTTAAAACCAAGACTTGGAAAACGAGCAGAGCATAATATGAAGGTGCAAAACCATAACTGCAGGCAATAGGAACATATGTAGACATGATTGAAATCGTGAGGCAGCAAGAGAAATTGCATATTGCAGCAAAGGGAATTGAGGACAGTTTCAGATATGAGAAGAATTTATAGAAGAAATAGAATGAGGGAATCTGAAATTGAATCGTTTAATTTAAGTACTAAAAATTGAAACAAATGCTTAAAATCAAGACTTAGAAAACGAGCAGAGCATAATATGAAGGTGTCTATGAGGAATATGAAGGAGTAGAATACGAGTAGAGAATAGCATTGCCTCATGCGCATGTTGTTGGTTATGCCTTTCCTTTATGGGAAACAAGCAGAATATGAAGGCAAAAAGGTGCGAATCCAGGCCAAAGCATAGGTTTTACAACCAGGTCGAAACAATGTAAATGGGTCAGAGCTTCGCGAAACGACGCCTCTTCTGCGCGACGAGGCGCGCCACTCCCACGCTTCCACGCGCTCACAGATCTAGGTCATACAACGCTCTTTCTTTCGCTCTAACACTATTCATGTTGTAAAATGCGTAAGATCTTAGGATGTTACGCTTTAGAGCTCGCTCCTAACAACCTTTATCTCAACACTCTACATAAACACATAAATTTGAATAATGAACTACTTGTCAAAAGAAATTTAATCAAAAGAGGAATATATTGATCATATCTTTGGAGATTGTATGTGGACTCGTGAGTTTTGGTTTTTTTTTTTTTCCACATGATGTTGTAGACCTAATTTTGTCTGTTTGTTATGGTATTTGATTTGCCCATAATAAAATTTGTTTTGAAGATAAACAACCATGAATCTAAGACCTTACTCACAAGGCGTGGATGACAATTGAAGAACTCAAAATTATGTTGAACTCTCATGCATCGGTTGTCCCCAATCATCATTCAAATTCCTAATCCTTTAGTCCAACTATTATAAACTGCCACAACATTTTATTTCCTATTATTCTCGTTTAATTTATCATGTGGAAAAATCGTAAACGTTACACCCATAATTTAACTAAATTCGCTTAAATATTTGCTAGTATTGTTTGGATTGAGGGTTAACTCTTCTTTATTTTTTTTTAGAGGATTAACTCCTTATATTGTTATATTTATTTTTGCAGAATGATTTATTTATATTCTTATAATTTAACCAACTTTCTTTTTTATAAAAATGAACCATAACTAAATTTAATATTTAAATGTCAATAAAGGGCTTTTTGGCACTATTGTGTTTTTGAATCAGGTAAATATTATTTTAACTTCTGAAAGTACAGGATATATTTTATTTCCAACTTAGAAAAAAAATTTAAACTAGTCATTGAGTCATCAAAATAGTTTTTAAAATATATAATTTACTGTTATAAAATTCTCTAAAAAATATAATTTATTATCAAAATAGTCTATGGTTGTTATAACGTCATAGACTAAATTGACTAATATTTTGATAATTTAAGTATTAATTTAGATTTTTTTATTGCGTCAAAAACTAAAATGGTAGTATTTTATAGTTTT
>JBBPBR010000003.1:57316703-57334816 GCA_037974775.1 Cicer pinnatifidum
TTTTTTACCAGTATTGATAGACAAATGATAATGGAAATGATTTAAGGCTTTGTACGACTACTTAGACAAATTGATGTTTCTAACAAAGTTAAAAAAAAAAATATTTATGTGTTATTAAACTCTAAAGTCTTTTTTACTTTAGTCGGACACAATATCCTCTCAACTTAAATTTTTCGCATAAAAAAATTGATAGTAAAATGGAGTTACACATGGCTTACAAAGACGAAAAACTTTTAAGTAGGAATTAAGGATCATGTCAAAATATAAGGATTTTAATTAAAATTGTATTAGCAATGCACTCTCTTAAACACAATACTATTTATCATATAAACTCTAATTGGTTGAAATTTGTGAGTCTCTTTTTATATCAAATTCTAGCTATTCTTGAAAGTCATAAGGTAATTTTGTAGTTTAGAGGAGTTGGAGTGAAACTCTTCTCTCCGACAAAATTTACAATATTTCAAAAACAATAGTATTTATCTCTGTCCTAACTCTAAACAGACGTTTATGATAAATTATGTCAAAGACCAAACTATTAGTCTTTAAATCTTTCCTAAAAGTTTCACCTATAATACTTTTTAGCTTTCCTCTACCTCTAGCAATTGTATTATCCTTTATTTAATCTCCTCTCTTTACTACGAAATCTAAGAGTTTCCTCAATAATTCTCGTGAGAATACCGCCCAACACTTAACACTAGTCTCATACAACATTGCCTGTCTCATAATTGTATTATAAAACTGTAAAAAAAATTATTTTAGCTAGAGGTGCTTTCATATGATCATATCACAAGGCCGCGTTTAAGAAAAAAAGCCACAAGTAATACATTGGCTCATGTAATCCTTACTAGAAAATTTACCAAAAAAACAACTCAAAATTTGGAAAGACCTAACATCAATTACACGAATAGAAGAAGGATTCATATACAACTCTTCCAAATAGTGTCTCCAGAAAAGGCAAGTTGTTTAACGTTTCTTCACCTTTTTCTTTTTGCAGGCGCCTTTGACGTTTGAGCAACCTTCTGCGCAGATGCTGAAGCACCTTTACCTCTACCACCAGATGCCTTCTTGGAACTTGAATTTCCAGTTCCCTTCAATTCAAATTGTACGTGCATGGCTACACACAAATAGATAAAAAAAATTAGAATAAAAATCAACCAAGCTCTTCTATTTAAGGATAAATTAGCAAAAGTTTCAACAATCGACATGCTAAAGGAACATGACATCCTACCCTTTGAATTCAAACTTTGAAGTTCTGACTTCAGCTTCTCGCCAGTTGTGGCGCCTTCTATTTTGCATCATCATAAAATAATGCATAAGCAATCGATTAATGAAGAGTAACATAGTACTACAGAGCTTATTAGAGTCCAATAATTGTGGATCTGTTGTAATATATATGCAGAATAATAAATAAAAATAACTTACCTGACTCATCATTGTCAGAGGTGTTCTCTTCTTCACTCTCGTCCAAGGCGTCGCCACCATTACCTTGTTCCGTTCCTTCATCAGCTGGTTCTAAAATAGCAGCAATGCGCTTCTTAGGTGCCTTTTTAATACCAGGAAGATTAATTAGATCTGCAGCTCGAACCGTCCGAGTTTTGCTTTGCTCTTTGTATGCTTTTGTCAAGGCTGACTTAACGGCAGGTAGTATGCCATCTAGCGGATTAGGATGACCCTAATGAATAGAATATCAAAAAATTAACCTGAGGTTGAGATCACTTAGTAGTAAAGAGACAGCATTAAATACAGTTAAGGAACCTTGAATTTGGATAACTCTACTATAGTATCAAAGTCCTCCTGACTGATTGAGTATGTATTCATAAATTCCACAACTTTCTCAACAGCTTCGGCCTGATAATTTTAAAAAAAAAAAAAAAAAAAAAAAAGCCATGTGTGAATCAACTAAAATTCCAGATTCAGCTTAAAACATTTCATAGGTTTAAACCAAAAAGTCATGATGTATTTCTAACCTTAGGCAGGACTTTGAGAGGTTCTGTCAATTTTTTAAGAAGAAGACTAAGGTATTCCAAGCGAATAGTAACCCTGCAATATTTTGTGAAAGCACAATGAGTATACTAGAGAATAACGAAAGCACAATGAGTATACTAGACAATGACGAAAGCACAATGAGTATACTAGACAATGACGAAAGCAC
Organism: Cicer pinnatifidum; assembly: GCA_037974775.1. Lineage (NCBI taxonomy): Eukaryota > Viridiplantae > Streptophyta > Magnoliopsida > Fabales > Fabaceae > Cicer > Cicer pinnatifidum. The sequence goes on from JBBPBR010000003.1 coordinate 57,318,856, forward strand.
AATGAGTCTACTGGACACATACTTCCATACCCTAATAGAGCATGTATAAACCACAACCAAATTACAACCAAGATTCTTAATATTGCGTAGTTGCTGACATTGACTTGTACGTTCAACACAACTAAAAATAAACATCACCAAAGTTTTGATAGCTGACCAAATTCACAGGGTTTCATGTTTCAACTGCAACTGGTTTCCATCCCAAAATCATCAAGGGCTTACAATTTAATTGCACATATTACAGAAGGATTCATAAAGTCGCCAGATGAAATTAAACTCTTTGAACCAGGTGCGTGAGAAAAGGTGATAAAGTAAAAATATTGCATACATATTTACCTTCCCGAACTAGATTCACGAGATGCAAGAATGTGAACATGCAGGTCATCCATAAGCCTCGTGTTTTTGCCCATTGTCGAGTTCTTCCCTAGCCACCCACCAAATCGGTTAAAATTTCGTTCTCCCTGCAGAAATAATGCCAGTTATGATGCAAAAGCTAAATACAATCAGATGAATTCAATGGAAAAGACCAGTAGAAACAAATGTCCCACAAAAGCCCATCACATATGACTATTGTTCAGAGCAATGAAACCATTCATGAGACTTACTTCAGCTATTAATATTCATGAATTCTTCTATATCTCTAAGAACATATAACAACAGAACAAATGTCGCTCCTAGTCAAACTAATCCCCTGGGTATGACATTAATATAAAAACATTGTTAAAATACCTGAAAATTTTATCATCACACCATTATTCATGAAATATGTTTATCTTAAACTATCGCAACATATTTGTTTCCATATTTTCTTAGTTCATGATTCATTTCTTATATAATTAGACTTGAAAGTCTAGTATTAGTAAGTGCTATATCTTCTATTATAGCATCAAGCAGATCAATCACATAACCAGCAGTATAATTCTATTTGGATTCTATTTGGGTATTACTTTTTCCTCCCTCCATACCCTAAAAGACTAACCCTATAACTTCAATACATATAATGCATTTAATTTAAAGACGTGTGTTAATATGACTTTTCTGAAACCCTGATCCCGAAAAGAAAAAACTAAGGGTCAGGGAAGAGATGATATAATGCAATAGCTTGCACAGACAAACTAGTTCTTACCTGTTCAAGTATTTCCCTTTGCCCATGTAATAATGAAGCACTGAAACAATGATAAGGAAAAAAGATGAACTAGTTGGAGAAAAATTCAATAAGGAAACTTCGTTATTTTCAAGAGCAGTGACAAGGCTACATACGGAAGTATACATGATGCAACAGAACTAGTTTGAGATAGCTGCCACTGTCGATATCTGCGAATCTGTACATTCACTATATCCCCATCAGCAATAGACTCAGCAGCACGGGCAATCAGGTTCATGCGTTTTACGCCATTGTCATCCTTACCAGCCGAGCTTGGTCTATAATTAATATAATTTTCCTGCCATATGTAATTTCAAAAAGAAAAATGAGGAATATTTGAAATATTCACGAAGTACACAACATCAAGTAAATCAGGGCTATACACAGCAATAGAAGTAAATCACAACTGCATGTGAAATCAGCATAAGCTATTTTTCACTATCATATTATTCCACAAATGAAAATTTCTCAACACTTACAACCCTGTGACATGATCGCATTAGTAAACACAAACACACAGACCCAGTTACATTTTACAACCTTGAAGAAAAATCATGAAAAAGAATATTGTGCAAGAATCAATTCATTCAATTGATAATATGGCAGGTTTTACATATTTTTTTAATATGGCAAATTCCAAAAAATAATAACTGGCATGTTAAGTGGTGTTAATGCCATTTTAGTTTTAACCAAATCTAAGTTCAATCAGTTATTCTGTGATTTTTATGGACTAGATGTGGCCAATGCAGACATATCTGGTCAATTAGATTAAAAGATGAGAATCCAAAAAATTTTTAATATCAAAGTTGAATAAGGTTAAAACAAGGGTGGTATAACACACTCGACCACTAAGTGTAAATGTCATTATATAATTGGCCTGCAGACAAAATGAGGGATAATAAATTGGACATGAATTAAAGCACCTGGATAAGAAGAGGAACAAGATCGGGATCACTCATGCTGAGATTAATCCTCTCGTCCATTTTCATCTTTCCAGCATTAAAACCAAAAAGCCTACAAAACAAGAAAAGTGTCATGAAATTAAATTCAGTAACAACCTTCTGGCCGGTTAATGCTTCAGATTTCAAATGATGGAATTATTGTCATGCAGATCCCACCTAGAATCACTGATGAAATGAGTCAAATGACAACAAGTTCACAGATCTATAACTTATTGTTAACCTTATGAATGAAAGTCAGGATCCTCAAATTCTGGTAATTGAAAATATTATCATTCCAAGGTGGCATCACCCAGAATGACAACTGTTGGTTCTGGAAGATGGAAGAGAGATATAGCTAAAACTATAACCATGTTTCCCTATTTTGGTTCCCGAAGCCCAAATCAATTGAGCCGTTAACTACAACATACATTTACTAACCCTATTGTATATTTATACTACTTCAACTTGAAAGCCCAGTCCACACAGCCTTCATGATTGAGTGACGTATTTGCTTTGCATGGCTATGTACAAAAGTTATCAGAAAATCTAGCTACATTTACATGATATTTGATAACAAACCTAATTCTGTAAGAAAAATAAAAATCACAGAATGAAACTAAAATTTGGTTAAAAAGCACAGTGGAACTGCAATGTCATGAATGAAAGCACAAAATATTCAATTCATATCGCATGTCACTTATTTTTACTAGCATATATAAAAGCAATCTGATAATATGATTTGACAGGCCACTGGGGGTCTGGGGCCAAAAAAAAGGTTAATAAAATGAAATAATTCTAAAGGAGAAGAGAAGTATAATGTTAAACAAGCAATCACAAATAGTGAGAATAAAGATACACCAAATAAGAAATTAGAATTAGGAGTGTGACAATAAAGCATGGTTTAAGTCCAGTACTTAGATAATATGAATATCATACTTATCAACAGCTGTGAATGGTGAAATGTCTTCATCTTTTGCATTGGTAAGTAAGCGCTTCCTAATATCATCATAGTTGATAACTGACATGGAGAGGCCCATATATTGTAACTGGTTTAGAGCCATGCGCATATCTCCATTAACTCTTTCTGCTAATTCCTCAAGAGCAATCTAAAACAAACATGGCAACGGTTCTAGTTAACATTAATTTTTTTTAAATGTGAGACAGATGTAAATGATTCAAAGAAATTATGTACCCTCATAGCCCACAAAATTAAGCAGACTAAAACTCTCAGATATAAGTTAGAACAATACCTCATTAACTTGAAGTCCTTCGGCCTTTGCAACATCCATAAACTTCTTTGCCATCTGGCATAAATAATAGTTTAGTTCTAAACTGCCAAATCTCAGCATGATTGTTTTAACATGTAAAGTTAAATGACGATATAAACTCAGGTTCACTTAAGGGTGACAGGACAGCCATGATGCCAAACTAAGTCATCATAGATGAATACTCGGATCATTGAAAACTAATCCAAGGTTAAGATCATATGCAACACCAAAATATTAAAGATTCAAGAAAGTTACACACTAAACTTGACCAAAGTGGAAATCCAATATCATAAGACACACAGACAGACATGGAAGTTAATGTTTAAGTTTATGATATTCAAGAACTGAGTGAGTTCAATAAATAGAAGGAAAAAGACACGTGTAAAATAAATCAAGTTGTTCAGTAATCAAGTGATATAATGTGGTAGGGAGATATACTGTGGTTTGAAAGAACTGAGTGACACATAGGGGATGGGATTGGGAGGTATAAGGTGTTAGATTTGATCCCCACCTGCTAACTTGTTAATAAATACCCACTAACTTAGGCTGTCAAAAAATGTAATGTAATGTAATGTGATCATGAAAGAGAGAATAATTATCAAAACGGTTTGTAAATTAAATATTAGCTTTGATGAAAATGGTATTTTGATCCCCAAGAAGTATCAAGCAATAACAACACTCATTTGTTCAAGTAACTGACGAAATCAACTTTAATATGCTGAATATAAATAACCATAAGTAATTTGGCGGGGTCATCCCAAATGTTTGTACAAGCAAGGGATCCCTATTGTTTTCAAGAGTTAAATAAACAGAACTTGAACAAATCGATATGATTCGGATGAAGAGAGAGAAACAAAAGGACCTAATTTAAATGAGTGATGATTTTAAATTTACATAAAAGAGAAACAATAACATCTAGCAGTGAGTGGTATGCAAGAAAGACCTGTTGCTTTGTAGGCTTCCGATAACTAAGAAGCAAGCAGTAGTTCACTAGGCTTTTTAGTTTCTGGCTATAACGGTCATTGCAAATGCAGATAATAGGAATTTTTGATATCTTGATGCTAGCAATAAGATCAGCAACACCACCCCTATCACCAGCTGACATCCCATCAACCTCGTCCATAATGAGCACAGTTTTGGACAGCTTTGACCTGAAATTTACAATTTTAGAGAGTTAACAAGGTGTAAATTATGGACTCACAAATTACATACTACGATAATGAATGACCAACCTATCCATATTACCAAGGGACTCATTGGTTACAAGTTCCTTGATAGAATTGGCATTGCTTCCACTAATTCCTTTTTCAATTTTGCTATCAGCTTTTCCACGGCTATCACTAGCATTCACCTTCAACACAAACATGCACACGAGAGAAAAATTAGGTTATGAAATATCTTTTCCACATACAAATTTAATAAGAAATGGCACCACCTCTATGGCTTGGAAACCAAGCTCCTGACACACCAGCTTCGCTGAAGTTGTTTTGCCTATACCAGGGGTTCCACTTAACAAGACGGCCTTTTTGGAAACAGGGTCATTCAGCTTTTTTCCTTGCTTTTTATTTCCCCCAGTATTAGAAAATTGCTCATGCCAACCTTTCAACCAATTTCGAAGCTGTGAAACCTACAATTTAAGAAAAGGGAAAATGACGATTCATACCAAAGTATATACAACAAAATAAATTAACCACCGAAATATAGTAATTAAGACTAGTTATTATACAAGTGATTGATTCCCTATGATATCCTTTGGATTTGTAGGTCGATGTTTCTCTGTCCACATCAAATTAGACTGAACAGTAGCTGCTGTCTTAGGCTTGGCCTTGGCTTGCTTGGAAGGTGAGCATGAAGACAAAGAAACTGCATTGGTTGATAAAGGAATACAGCTCAGAACATAAATAAATGAACACCCTTAGATTGCAATAACTTTACTCTAAGAGCTACTGTACAAAGGGCAATCAAAGGACAACACAAAATGCTTTATAGGGTTTACCCTTTGTTTCTGCTTTTAGAGGACCTTTTGACTGGGCTGGCACTGCAACAGCCTGATTCACAGATTTCTTACATTCCTCTTGCGAAGGACCTTTTGCAGGTTTTGAGGTAGTTTTTGCAGGTTTTGATGCCCGAATAATATCAAACAACCCATCCTCTGTGAGGAATGAAGTTCTATATAAATAGAAACAAGTGTTAGCAAAATGTGGAAACTCTAAAAATGCATTGTAATATGTAAAAGAAAATATAAGAATGCCAACCCTAGTTCTTTTGCTTTTGCAGACTTCCTTCCCCCAATATCATCGTCACATAACAAATAATTCTGCAAACAAAGGAAGTTAATTAAATACTTATTATGTAAAATTTAATTACAACTGAGTAAAATGCATTATATAACTGTTTTCTTGCTGACTGATCCGGTGACACGACCACCATGGCGTTTAATCAAATCTTCTGCTTCTTCTCGTTCCAAACTGTAAATATGCAAAGGCAAAAAATATAAAGACTGAAGAGGTTGAAAATGATAAGAAATAGTTATGACCTAAGTACTGTACATGGAAAGAGAACCTAAACAAAGACAAAATGATAACTAAATAGAGAGAGTAAGAGATGAGGAAGCAATAATTTGTCAACCAAGTTCAGCTTCGTGCAAGTTTAAAGATTTATGTGAATACCTGTCAAGCGTTCCACTGATTACAAAAGTTAAACCAGCTAAACAGTCAGGAGCACCTTCAGGGACTACCTGACACATGAAAGAAGTTTCAGTGCATTGACAAAGAAAATATTTTCAATTGATAGATCCAGATATTTGATAAGTTTGAACCTTTTCTCCCTTGTGTGGGGGATCTTTTCTTTCACCGAAATTCATGAATCCCCCCCTACCACCCCCTCGGCCCCTCCCACCAGCTGCTTGTGTAGAGGCTCCTCTTCCACCACGACCCCTTCCACCAGATTTAGCAGACACATCATTTTTCTCATCATCTTCATCACTTTCTTCCAAATCTGCAGACTTCTTGGGGATTCCCCTACCAACCCCTCGGCCTCTCCCACCAGTTGCTTGTGTTGATGCCCCTCTTCCACCACGACCCCTTCCACTAGATTTAATGGGAGACACATCGTCTTTTTCATTGTCTTCATCACTTTCTTCCAAATCAACAGATTTCTGGGGGATCCCCCTTCCAGACCCACTCTTCAATTTTTTTGTAGGAGTGGAACCAGCTAACTTCTTTTTATTTGTGGGTGGAACAGAGTCATCTCCATCATCTTCCTCATTGCCTTTCATAGTCTTCCTTTTAGCAGGGAGTGCCTCCGTTTCTATCTCATCTTTTGGCTTTGGTTTATCTGTATTAAAATATTTGCTAGTTTTCCTCCTGCCCGAACTTGATTGACCTTCAGGTACCTAAAAAAGGAAATATTCTCCTTTACACTCACATTAATAGGTAAGCATCCTGATTAAACCCATTAAGCAATAGCATGGGAAATCATTTAACAATAACCATTCTTATATGTCTCAGGCAAATCTATCTATCTATTATTACAAGTAAGAAAACTGTGATTCACTCCACTCCTTTATTTAATTAACACGTGAAACTATCCAAACCTGTGTTGTTACTACTACTAGTTATTAAAAAGAGTGATGATATATGTTATGAAGATGAACTGGCAAGAAGTGCGCATGTATTGTTTTTAAGAAAATAAAACACCATTACTACCTTCTTTGACGGAAATCATATCAGGGTAAGTGTTAAAACGAGCCAAGTAAAAGTAGTTGTGCATTTCGTTCTACAATGGTTTCGAAACAATCAGCATTTTCCTATTAAAAATGAGTAAATTTAGGTTGAAAAACAATTTCCATCAAATCATTACTTGTACATGCAAACAATAACCATCCAAAACCACATTTTGGTTCAGTGGCCAATGTAATTATGTAAACATGTCCAAAGAAAAAAATGCCAGAAAAAAAAAAAAAAAAAAAAAAAAAAAAAAAAAAAAAAAAACTCACATTCTTCAAATTTCGTAAGCTTTACATTCATGTCCTTTATAATAAAATCGATTAATTCTATATAAAAAATAAGCAATCTAACTTTACAGGCACATTGCATTTAGGGCAAAAAAATACTCATGAAAATGAATTACTAAAAAAAACGTAACGGCACTAACCGTTTTGTCTGGGTCGGGTTTAACCGGAGAAGGCTTCTTGGGTTGATTGGAGTTAGCGGCGGCATTGTTGGTCTTTTCATGTGATTTCATGAACCACTTCCTTATATCACTCTGTAATTCGAAGATTTAAAGATTAAATAATAACTAAGAAAAAAAACAAATACTAGATAAGAAATTAGAAAGAGGAAAATCGAAAGTTGTTGGTGAAGAAATGAAAAGAGAGAAGAAGCATGAAGAACCCTAAGATACCATTTGTGCGTAGTGGCGGGAGAACAGAAACTACTTTGTTGGAGCTGTGAGTGTAAGGAATATGGAGCCTCACTCTTGCTCTCTAATTTTATTATTACTACTATATTTTTTTTTTTTTTTTTGACAAATACTTTCTCGTATTATTATTTTATTATATATAAATAAAATAAATTTGAACTTGTTCAGGAAGCTTTGGTGATGTGAGTTCTTTTTTCATCAAACTCAAACAAAATCATTGATTAATAGAATCATTAATTAATGCATGAGTGATTAGTCAATGGTGAGGATCTCGAAACGACTCCATTTTGTATGGTTGGGCCATTTAATTTATCATTTTAAATGGACTAAATTGATATTTTTGAAATGAGTATTTTTCTAAAATAGTTTATGTTTTTCACCCTTATTGATATAATAATATCATTAAAATTTCATGGTTTTAACTTTGTCTATTTTATTTATTCATGTGAGTCACAAGTAATTGATCGAGAATATATCTAACTCGAAAAACATTAGAACAAGAGTGTGAACTAAAGACTAAATTGAGGGATTGAGTTGATATGGGTCGATAAATATATTCTTCTTCTTTTTACGGAAAAATCTATTCTTTTTTATAAAACTTTATAATCTAAAAGTTTAATTATACTCTATATAAAAAGCTAAATTATAATTTCAAAACATATCAAATTCTTATAATAACAAACAAATTCTAAACATATTATAAACAAATATATTAATTATATATATTGATATTTTATTTTAAATCTTAAATATATTTCTTTAAAGTATTTAAACATATTATTCTTAATATTGTGCATCAACTAGTATTTACATCTACGTAACTCAAGAGAATAAATTCATTTAATAATAATATATAAAAAAAACGTATCAAAGAATTAAATTTGTAAAATTCTAAAAATAGAAATAAAAAAAAAGCTTAATTGAAAGTGTGCTTAATTGACAATATACTCATCAATAAAAAATCATAAAATTGAGCCAACAAATTTTGCTACACCAACAAAACTATCAGCAGCAGCATTGTTGTTTCTGCTAATGTAAGAGATTGAATCATGTTGTAACATAGACAAGATTTCCTTGCAATCTTTGATGACAAAATCAATTTCTGAAATTTTCATCAACTCTAGTAGGCATTTAACCACCTGTTCAGCATTGGTTTAAATGATTGTAATTTCTATATGTACAACTTTAGAGGTTCACATATCTTGGAGATCAAAAATTGATTAAATCTCCAAATATAGATAAGGCAGTTAACAAAAATAAAATCAATACCTTGGGAAGTTGGCTTTGAGTACAAGAAGACTGTCTCTATGTGAGTTCACTTATTTTGTTATACACAAGTGGTTTTGTAGTTTTCTAAATATAATTCAAATTTCTAATTTTTGTACAGAACCAATCCAATATATTTAGAGGCCTACACTAACATTTTACATTGAGACATTTTTGAAAAATAACACTAGGCTTGTACAAATAAAATCAAGTTTTGTGAAGTTCAAAAGGTTTGAACAGACTAACAAAGATACGAGGTTTTCATTTTAAGTAACTGAACTGGAAAACCATTTATAATTAATTTGTTATATTAAATATTTGTAATTAAATTAATATTTTCTGAAATTTTGAAGTCTAAACCCCTAATTTGGGTTGTTTGACTCTTTGTTAACAATGTATTTGTTGTATATAATTTTATTTTAAAATTCGACTTTCTCTAAAGTGAGAAGTTGGTAAAATAAATGAATTAATGATTAATATTATAACCATATATGATTGGTCATACCTGTGCACAAAATATAAAATATTAATTTGATGATTAATAGTTATATCACTACAAGAAAACATTTGTATATCTACGAAAAATTATCCATGGATATCAGTTAATGAGTAAATTATTTGATATCTGTAACGTCCTAATTTCAAGGTTTAGAATTATTAGACACTCAATCAAAATAGTAAATTATAAGTAAAATTAATTACATAATTACCTTTGGGATTAGGCTAATTCAAACAAATTAAATAATAAGATAATACAATAATCTTAGCTTTATTTTTATTTATCTATTTATTTATTGTTTGTTTTATTTAACAAATGATTGAACTATACAATTTTTTTATGTTTAATTAATAGATGAAACAAATATAATTTAAGTTAGGAATGGTTGGTTACGTTGCTTGGAATATAACAAACAATTCCAATTAAGTGGTAGAAAGTATAGGCTAAGTTGCTGCAATGCTTGGATTATAACAATCAATTCTGATTAAGTGGTAGAAAATATAGGTTAAGTTGTTGAAACTACACTGTGAATAACGCCCCATTAGCACTCCAATTCAGCAAGGTGGAGCTGTAACGTGTTAATTGTGAAACTTAGGATATCATGTAAGTATTTAACTATAAGTAGCCACTAAGAAAAATAAAAATAATACCATAATTAAAATCTCAAAAGATAGAATTATATCGAATTGGAGAGTAGCTAAAGTATTTTGCGGATGCGATAACTAGCGAGTGACAAAGAAGGAATTTTTATCAAATAACGCTTCAAAAGGTGAGTAATCACACCCTTTAAACTTTCATGGTACATTTATTTTGGAAACTTATAATAGAAAAAGAGTTAAATATTTTGATTGGTATTTTCTTCTAAAAATATATTTTTGTCGAAAACCTAACTCTATTAAAATTGAGATTTTATGAATTGTAATAATAGATTATAAATTGATTTATTTATTTTGTTTGTTAAATTACCGTTTTTATGATTGTTTGAATATACATATTCTTTAAAAAGATTGTTTTATTATATTTTTTTGAATGATCATTGTTATTATATATTCAAATGATCCCATTTTGGTAATGTAAATTGTCCTTATTTTGGTACTTGTGTCAGTCATCGCTTTATAGTTTCGTTCCATTTTGATCCCATTTTTTTCTTATTCTTTGTTTCTTCTATATTCTCTCTTCATCTGCAAAGCTTCACTATGATCTCTCACCAATTTTTTTCTCCTACATTTTGTGAGCTGGCACGTTTTTTCCTACCAGTTCCACGACTTTTTCTCGGGTTATGACCGGTTTAATAAGTAACACTGTCATCGGGTTAAATGCACCATACTGGTTAGAAGTTCGATTCTCCGTTGAACCAGTCTGGTGAGAAGTTGCTCCATAGCTCCCACTCAAGAATATTGTCTGGTTCAATGTTAACACTACTCCACAATCCAATGCACTATGGTCTAAACTCCTTTGAGTATGGCTAATACTATCTCATAAATTCCTTCATAATTATAGTACCCTATCAAAAGTAATCAAAACAACATTCTATCAAAATGACAGTGTAATCTACAATCCATTATAAGTAATCAAAATGACACGACAATCCATTAATTGATAATGATTGCACATGCTGGTAACCACAAAAGGCAATATAGCATCAAATCTCATCTCAGAATTTCTATTCCACTAGGAACTTGATTAACATTATTGAAGCAAAAATAAACTTGTGATAGAGGATTGAAGGTAGGAAAGGGAGAGTGTAATATACTTCATGTCAAGTTATAATTTATAAACTGCAATAAAAGGCATAAGAACACTTCCTATCCAAAGTTTACCATCTTTCTCCTCAACTTCACTCGCTGCTCTAACAACTTTTCCCTCACTGTCCTCCAATATCTGCAACAATTTACCTTCAGGACTATACTTCACAATCACACCACGTTGCTTGCCTCCTATTTGAAACAAGTATTGAATTTTTGTTGGTATAGGAAGCTTGAGTATAGCTTTCCTTATCCTTGGATACAAACCATTAAGGTACGCATACATATATCTTCGACAATGAAGAGCCACCCAAAAATCACCATTTTCGTTCACTCTTACGTTGTCAGGATATCCAGGTAGAATGGCTAAGATCTCTGAAGTTCCAGCTTTTTCGCCTTTTAGCCAATATTTACGTAACCTACACAATAAGAAGCAATTGATATAAAATAAAGAATTGTGTTATTTTGACACGCAAATTAAATGATTAACACATTTTAAATATGTGGTTAATTATGTTCGATGGACACAATTCATTTACCATCAATTGAGCACAATTAACCCCAACTTTGAGCACCATTAGCCACAAGTGTTCAAATATACATATATCCACGAACCATCCAACTTTTGTTCAAATATTTATAATTTTCAGGTATTCAAATTTACATGATATTCATGAACAAAATTTGTGTTCAAATATGCACTTGAAAACTATGGTTAATAATAACGTTCAAAATCATCGTTAACTGTGTTCAGTGAATGATTAGAGTTACGACACTTTGTTACATTCATTAAACATCGGCTAAACGTAATTAATCACATATTTGATTTGCACTGATCATCTAATTTGTTGTCGAAATTTGATGTCAAATTTGTGTCAAAATATCACTTCTTAAAAAAAAACATTTATATTAACACATAGTTCATACATTGGACTATAATATAAGACTTGCTAACATTAAGCTTAGATAAAAGACTGCTAGCTAAAGAGGTAAGATTTACTGACCTGCCAATAGCCCCTTCACAAAAAACAAAGAAGGAGCCATCTTTGCTTAAGGAAATACCATTTGGGAATTGAAGATTCCTCACAAGAACAGTGGTTTCCTTTGTTGTAGGGTTGTATTTCAAAACCTTTCCAGAATCATCTCCAGAAAATACCAGCTGAATGAAATTCCTGTACAAAAATTATGTCAGAAAAAAAATAGATGAAACAATCTAATATCAATATTTCAGAATTCATAATTTCAAGGTGCATGCAAACAGAAGCTTGACACATGCAGAGAAAGCTCTACACATAGAAAACCAACCATACATTATTGAAAACAGCATGAAACTTCTTAATGTTTTATGTTTTTGAAATTCAGCATCTAAAAATTTAACAACAAAATCATACCTCCTCTGGTAAATAGTACTGCTTTCTGTAAAATAAACATTTCCTTCAGTATCAACATCAACATCATTAGTAAATTTCAGAGGCACGCCTTCAGCCTCGGTTGCAAGCGATGTTGCTAAACCACCGTCAGGTCCCACCTTCATGAGCCCAAGATATGCATCTGCTATGTACAATTCACCAGTTTTCTTGTCAAATCTGAGTCCTAAAGGTCTTCCACAGATGTGTTCAGTCTTCACATAGCTAAATGGTGTTGCAGCTTCAATGGGAGTGCACAGTGACCTGTTTTTGAAAGACATAGAAGAAAAATCACTACCATTTAATCATAAGCTATTGCAAAAAACTTGTGCTAAAACTTAAATAATAATAATGAGACTATACTATGTAGTATGTAATTTATCAAATATGAACTTCTCGTAACAGTATGATAGAATATGAAATCTATGGTGGAAAATCCGCATCGACAAAGAATAAGGCTTGAAGACTGAAGAGTGTTGCTGGTATTCATTGTTCTGTTAATATCTCATAATAAAGAATATAGGCCAAGTCATTGGTTAATAATCTATGAATGCAGTTATGATGAATTTGAAATAGGGTGTTGATGTCATGTGTAGAGTGCAGGGGAAAAGGAAAACAATATAGCTTTCGTTTAGATGGAACTCAGCCCTACAAAATCAGCTTTCAAGGTGAGGGATGTGTTCCACTTATAAAAGTGAAACTACATAACAAACTAAACTTTTCTGACTATATTATTTTCTACTTCATTCATTCATCCAAATATCTACATACAGCATCTCATACATAGCAGAATTGGATTCTACTCAACACATCTAACACACTGTGCAATGCAGAAAATAGGAATGGAAAGGTAATGACTCATTGTAACAGCATATATGAAACTTCTAGATTCTTCTCTATATTTAGTGACCGCAGCAAAACTTCTACATCCTTCCCTAAACACACTTGGCTCTAGTTTGTGGAATGAGTCTTTCAACAGTTTACTTATTTACTTATTATCCTTAAATACCTGGTTTTAGCATTTGTTCGAACAATCATCTCTTCTTGCAATTCACCAGATAATTGCTATTTTTTCTATTTGAAAACAATTAAAAGCTTCAAAGTTCATTGTTTATTAAGAACCCATGAATTGTCTTTCAACAGTTTATGGAAACAATTTATAATTTATTTAACAACATTTTGAGTTTAACATATTTTATATATTTTATTATAAAAATAGTTTATACATGTCTTATAATTTGAGTTGGGCCCTACATAACTCCCACAAAACTAACTTATAAGGTGAGTACTACCTACTACTTATAAACCCTTTATCAGTTCATATATAATTCAATGTGAGACTCTTAATACATATGTAGTTGATTAAACCGATTATCCAAATAAAACATAGTTAAACTATTTAAATATTTGTACTTATAAATAGACACACGAGTGTTAGCAAGATTCTCTTTTCTAACGCTTACTCTCTTATTGAATGAAATTCATGCGGGTTACACCACTTTATAATAGTACATAATATCCAAAATGGTGAGACTCGTATAAATTTCATCCAATAAGAGAATGAATGTTGGAAAGAGAGTGTTGCTAACACTTGTGGGACACACATTCAATAGTAGTACATAATATGACTCAAATTTGACATTAAAACCACCACAATTTCTAAGAAAAGATAAAATTAATAATGTTGAGAAGGGAATTGTGACCTACCTATTGGGCGAGGTGTAGGCAAAATCAAGCCAAGATTGTCCATTCCAAAACAAGATCCTACCATCAGCAAGACCAGTATAAGGACCACGACCAAGAGGATCAAAAACAATACTCTCAGGTCCTTGAACTTGGTTCAAAAACTTAATCTCAGAATTCTGCAGCAAGTTTTGTTTGTCTGTGTCATTAGGAACCTCAGACCATGGTGGTATGTCAACCTTCTTGGCAACAAAATCAGGAAATTTCGCAATTGGACTGTGTTCAAATGGATCCAAACCGCAGTATAGAGCAATTAAGAGGAAAACAACAGCAGTGCCTCGAGCAAGAGACATTTTGTTTGAAAGAGAGAAAACGAAAGCGTGAAGCATAGTATGTGTTTGTGTGAATGTTGAGGTTAAAAATATGGTGGTACGTTCAAATTTGGAATGCGTGAGTATAATAATAATAATAATAATAATGAAGAACGTGTTTGTTAGGTTTCGATATTTTCAATATTTTAATAGCATAGTAGAAAATTGTGAAACTGAGAAAGTGAGTAGGTGAAGCATCTATGTTGTGTTATCTGTTTCTCAATTGTAAGGGGTAGCTTTGTTTCAATACAAAACCCGATCATTTTTTTTTTGTTACATAAATTTACGGATTAGCCTCATTTAATCTAGTCAACTCACTTAACTCACTTAGACAATAAAATAAGTAATATGTGTATTTAGACTTTAATTTTATAAAAAAAAATATTTAAAAAATTTAGAAAAATCCCTCAACTCATCTAAGTGTTGATTTGATGAATTTTTAATGATGTGGTAAATGTTGTTGACCGGATATTATTTAATTATCAATTTCGTTTATTAATTATTTGAATGATGTTATCAAATATTTATTACTTTTTACTGAGTTCACCTACTTTGTTGGGATGAATTTTTCTGGGTTTATGGTTGAAGATGGGTTTATTCTACTTCATATTTCCAATCTCTCTCATAACCCTCTTCTTCCTTTTCATCGCAGATCTACGTTCACTCGTCATTAAAAGGAGAAATATTACACCATGAAAAACACTATAACAACCAAATTCAAATAATTGAAAGAATAGGAGAAAAAGAGAGAAAGAGTGTTTTGATGAAGATGTGGTTTGGATTGAGGTTATGCGGCCATGTTCATTGTCTTGAGGGGTGATATTTGTGGTTTCGGTTTCAAGGGGATTTGAGAAATTGGTGAGGTTGAGGTTGTTTTGTTACAGAAAAAAAAAAATGAGGTTGGGTTTGGTTTGGATCAGATATGGGATTTTGATGGTTGAAGAATAAAAATATTGAAGTTGAAGATTAATTCAAGAAGTTAATATTTTCAAAATTAAATATTGTTTAATCAATAAAACTTATAAAGTCACCCCATGTCACATTATTGAAAATTAGCATTTAAATGGGTTGATTGATTCTTTTAAATTTTTTTAGAATTTGCAAAGGTGAAAATTAAAAAAAAAAAATTTATATGAATTAAATTAAAATGATTTATATTTGTATGATAAAAAATATAGTTAAATTATAAATTAATAATTGATATCATATACATATA
>JBBPBR010000003.1:57346022-57358156 GCA_037974775.1 Cicer pinnatifidum
ATTTTTTGTTTTATAGACAAAATTAGTAGTTGATTTGTTAAGAAAAAAAAGCATTTGTTTTATAGACAAAATTAGTAGTTAATTTGTTAAGAAAAAAAAAACATTTTGCTAATACTTCTTCAACGACTCAACTCATACTAATGAGCTAAATTTTATAAGATTTAATTATTTGTATATATATTTTACTATTAAAAAACGAAATTAACAAAAAAAACTAATGACAAAAATGAAATTCTTTTCTAATTATGTTATCTTAAATTTAGTGACAAATTCACATAGGTATTTCATGTTTTCTCTATATTTTCACCAGCTAATTTTTTTTAGTAGTGTTCATATGTGCCCAATTAATTCGGGTATTTTGTAGTCATTTTTTTTTTTTGGTATTTTGTTTTTTTCATGAATTTATACATGGCCCGCTCTGAGATGGTGACCTTACGTAACAAAATTGACCCATCCTTAATTCACTGCTGCCATGCTATGCCCTAGAACACATGCATGCATATAATATTAATATAGTTATATTTATATTTATGTAATTATACTTTCAAAAAAAAATAATATTTGGATATATATTTTTTATAGAATAATGTACTACTATTTATTATTTAGAAGTTATATATCAATATATAAATTAAATTCATTTTACAGTTAAATTAAGATTCCATTCACATTAATAGGTTATGGTAACTAAATTATCGACATTGGTAGTAGTAGGAGTAAACTAGTAGAGGTACTCGAGTTTCCTGGTGATGAAGTGAAGTGACATGTTCAATGGCGACAAAAATGTTTCACAAAATCCAAATTGTAAGGTATAAACCACTTCTTCTATAGGAAGACAAATAAAGAACCGATGGATAAATAAGTGGAATTTCAATAATATAAGTTCCTTATTTTTGTTCATTATATGGAAAATGCATAATGAATATATGCTTGTAATAAAAAATTCTTGGACTACAAATATGTACTGTATATTTAATTAATTTATGCATGATTGTTTTTGTTATGTTAGAGTCCAATATTTATTTATTTATTTAATATTGATCCAATTTACAAACTAAATGATGTTGTGATTACCACAGCTATAGAGAAAAGACATCGTGTTCCTTCTGCTTATAACCGATTCATTAAGTAAGTAATCTTTCAACTTTACTATTTCATATCAACATGCATCTTCCAATCTTCTTTTATAATTATTATTATTTAAAGGAAAGGATCATAACAATTACTTCACTAATATATATATATATGGCCAAAAACCTAACGAAATTTTACCAATTAATAATTATATTTATTTAGTTTTATTGGTATAATATATCTCTTTGATTTTTGACAAAATATACTCCATCTCCTTTCTGTTGGGTATTGGTTTTGTTTTGTTCTTTATTTCGCCTCTTTCTTTGGACTGTCCTATTATACTTTCTTGTAATAAATTAAGAGTATCTATTGTATTTTATATTTATATATATATTTTTTCATTCAAAAACAAAAATTTCTCTACTGTTTGGTTTTGCAGAGAAGAAATTCAAAGGATTAAGGCCAGTAATCCAGATATCAGCCACAGAGAGGCTTTTAGTTCAGCAGCAAAAAATGTGAGTTTAATTAAACTTAATTATTACTAAACATTCATCATTTATAATAATACAATAATTTTCTTAAAATATATATATATATAATAAAGCAAGTTAACACGAAGAGTAAAATTCACAAACATAGATGGAAAGTCGATTCTATAATAGAGCTATTTATGTAAACTGTTAAAACATCAAATATAATAATATCGATATTTTCTGTTGAGTTAATATTAGTTTAAATTTGATCTATCATGCTAAATATGTTTTAGTTCAAACCGGTTCTATTTCACAAGTCTTGTTTTATTTATATGTTTTTTTTTTCAGTGGGCACATTTCCCCCATATTCATCAGTTTGGGAAACAACAAGCAAAATTGGACCATGGTGAAGCAACTCATGAAAAGTCTAATGGATTCTACTGATATATAAATATGGTAGTATGTGAGTATCAACCTGATTTTTCTATGCTTCACCTAAATCAGTGAATATTCATGAGCTTCATCATATATTTCTCAATCCTTAGTCAAAGATTGGAGACAACTTCTCTTCACCAATATTTAAAAGAGTTACTATATTATATGTGCTTTCCTTTTTCTATCTTCGTCATCAAATTGTTTCTATTTTTGTGTATTGCATTTATTTTATATATATGTACTGAACTTTATCATGTACTTTAGTGAACAACACATTATATAAATATTAGGAGACAAGTCAATGAAGTGACTAATGTGTTAACAATGGTACTCCATCTTTAGTTAGTTTTCTCATATTTTTTTCAAAAATATCTCTCATTGTACTTGAGAAACTGTTATTAATGAAATATTATAATGCACTTTTGAATAAAATACTATATTTCTCATTGATTTTATCTATTTGACAATTTTGAAATTTAATAAAAGATTTTTTTTTTATGAAAAATAACAGATTCTTTTTAGTCTCTTAAGAAAAAATTATTACATCGAATTTATTCTTATATATAAGAAAGGACAAACTTTAATATGGACTATAGTCCACCATAGACTTATTTGAATTTTTAAAAAAACTTCCAACTACTATAATAAACATAATTTTTTGAAAGATGACGTTAATGATAATTTTTAATATTATGATCGAGGTAATAACTTAAATGATATCGATTGAATTAAAATAAGGGAAAACAAATATGTATCATAATTGATATCAATCAGTTTACTATCTTATTCATAAAGACGAAGATGATCATGAACTATTAATTCTAAAGACTAGTGTGTGTGTCTATCCAAGGAATTGGTCATTTACCCACATGTTTCTTTGTAATCAGTTGTTTAAATAATCAATATAATATATAAGATGTTTTATTTATACATTTTTTTTTTTGCTTTCTTTCTTTCTATTTGTCTTTTTGGACTATCTTGTGATCAGTTATGGAGTACAACCATGTTAGTTTTAAAGGAGCAACATGTAATGCAGATGCTGCATGCAGCATATCTTCATATGTCACATTCACATCAGTTTGTTTTGATCTCTTTTCAAGTAAAAAGGTAAAGAGAACACTAATTTACTTTCGATTCATATATTTAGCATGTGATTATTTTTGCGGTAGCTATAATTGATTTTGACGGAATTAATTTTAATCAAAAATGAGTTAAACTTAAATTGATTTATATATATTTGAACAAATTTACGCAAAAGTAATTTTTTTCGATTAATGTTGTTTGGATAGTTGAGTTTAAAATTGCTTTTAAATGTATGATTACCAAAATGGATTTTAATTATAACTACAACTATATATTTTATTTCTATTATAGTGAATTATTTAAATTTTTACTGTGCATTGTAAAATTTAATTTAATCTAATATATGAATTAACAATATAATATATTAATAAACAATATAATTTATCCTAAAAATAAATAAACAATATAATTTAGTTTACTGAATTACTCTTTGAGTTTAATTTGTTAACAATATAATATATCAATAAACAAAATTTATTTCATTGACATCTGTTTAATTGGGTTATATATTATATCAATTGACAAATTACTCTTTCATAATTAAACTAATAATAATTTAAATTGGCCTTTTGAGCTTACTCTTTCTCCTCTTTTCTAATGTAGGGACATTAAAGGAGAGTTTTATGAGCTCTGCAACACAAGAGGGCTACATGAACTAAGGCTGAAATCTAATATCTGTTTCATTTGCATGATTTGCTATCACACGAAACCATTGCAACAAGTTTTCTCCAACTACCGAAATTACTAGAATCTAAAGTGTTGGCATGGCATATGAGGCATAAATCATAATCATAATTAAGGGGGGAGTTGTGATTGTATATATTGTGAATTATGTTAGAACTTCTTGTTATTTTAGATGTGATTGTATTTTTAGTCACTCTTCTATAGCTAAAATGTGGTATATATTATCCTAATATTTTAGCAAAATTAGACTCTTGATTTTTATTGCTAAGATAAAGTCTATGTTATCCATGACGTGACCGACAACGAAATTTAGAAGGGATGAGAATAGAGTTTTGAAAAATTGTTTGAAATCGTTTTAGTTGTGTGGAAAAAATAATTTTTTTTTATTGCCATAATAAGCGTATTAAATATTCATATCAAATCATTAACGATATTAAAATCAAATTAACACAAGTTATATAGAAACTTATACAAGAAATAGAAAACTTGATTGAATTTGTTTTGAAATTTTTTGTTGTACTTCAACCAAATTTAGAAAGACAATTGATTGCAACTAATAGAAACATTAAGATATTAGATTTTTTATTTTGAATCAAAGTCTAAAATGTTGAATTTAATGTTATTCACCCAACACAACAAAATCAAGATAAGATTCTAAATCAAAAAATTATAATAACAATATTATTTTTATCAATTTTGCACTACAACAGAAAATATCACTCCACTTTAAATAAAATAAAAATTAAAGAACAATGTAAAATCATAAAAATTAAAGAATGAGGAAAAGATATAATCACAAAGTGAATTACAAGTTTGTCTATGTCGTTCTTGCTTGTAGAGTATGTCTTGTCCATATTCCGTTGAATGATAGTTTCTTCATTTAATATTGATTGTGAATATTTACAAGATCCTTCGGCGGATGTTATAAAACCTAACACGCAAACTCTTCTTCCTAAAAGCTCCACAACACATAATCTTGGAAGAATCCTTCAAATTTTGAGCACACGCATATCTTCAAGATGAAGACCACACTTCACTCTTTGCAAGATAGACACCTAGAGAATCCTATGTAGGAAACCCTTGAAGATCAATTTCTTTAATCATTGACACACAATCCACTAATATCCCCTCGATGATTCGCTTCAAAACTTGATTGCGCACCTAAATTGATCAAGAAAAAGTTTTCAATCAATGGTATGATCTTGAATGCTTGAGTATGGAGAATGAGTGAAAGCTATCTTGTGTTGATAAATGCATAGAATATCTTTTATATGATGCATGTAAAAGTTAGGCCAGTGAAAATTGTTTTTTATGAGAAATAACCACTTTGTAACAATTATGACAACTTTAAAACATTTAAATTTCAAGACTGTAGATTTGGTAAGTCGATTCACACTCCCTGCAAGTTAACTTACACATATTTGAAAAACAAATTTTAAAATCTGAAGATGTGTTAGTCAATTCGCATAGGAGTAATTAAGTCTACTCATAAAATCTCGTCTTGTTGGTAAGTCAATTCACTTGAGAGATTAGGCAATTTACCATCCTAAGATATCAAAAATTGAGTACTTGAAGTTCATAAATCAATTCATAAGTTGGTAAGTTGATTAACAAAGATAAAAGTCACTTAAGAAAAGTTTTTGAAGTGTTTTAAATCATGCTAGAAAGTGTATACATTTTAAAACAACATGTAATAAAACTTATGCATGATAAAACCATCTTTTTCATGATTTCTTTTTTGATTTTCATGATTTCTTTTTTAACCAGGTAGCCTATGTAAGAGCTAGAGAATGAATCAACAACGCATACACAAACACCATATAAGCTAAACAAAATGACATCACTCAAAATATTAAATCTAGAAACTAACTTAGGAGACACATTACACTTATAGTCCCTTAATCACATGAGTAAGAAAAAAGTCCCTTCAATCACTTTTTATCATAATAATTATTCTTACCTTATATTTTTCATTCAAATTTTCGATTTATTATTAATATTTTTTTAGATAAAAAAAGATATATCAAAACGGATACATGATAACTCCAATATGTTGCATAGCTAATTCATTCATTCGTGAAAGATGATTTTTTAACTAATCGATTAATAGTAAATATTTATCTTGCGGATAATTTATACATTAAATTAATTATTATATTATAATTTTCATCAAATTTTTATGTAGAAGATATCTAAGAGACGTACTACTATTGAAATAAATATTTCTCTTTTAATTAATCAACCCTCTTTTTTTTTTCACGAAAGATAAGTGGTTTAGGGTTAGTTTTTGGTCCACAATTACCTTCCTAAATTTTTTTTTTTAATTTAAATAAGAAATTTTTACACATATTTAATTTTTTTTTTCGTCTTAGTAAGGTGTTGTTTTTGTTCGTTATTTTGGTACAACTTTGTTTTGGTTTCTTATCTAATTGTGATGTTCGTTTGGTTCAAATTGACAAATTAACTTTGATTCAATACATATTCAATCAATAAGTTTGACGTCATCAATATTATAACTTCAAATACATAAGTATTCTAAACACCGCTTCAATTTTATCATATTTATAAATTTTTTTTATATTTTTATACAAGTATCCTTTTATAAACTATTAATATTTGATGTATTGAGTATTTTTCGTTGATTTTAATGACTTTGAATATATTGTTCTTGATCGATTTAATTTCTATTAAGATTTTTTTTTATTTAAAGAAAAAGTATTTTAGACCTAAAGGTATATTTCTAATTCACAATATTAAATTATATAATATGAGGATCATGGGCAAATGATGAATTTTGGAAGAGGTGGAGGTCATAAGATGAGTTTGTCTGAAAGGAAGAAGTTAAACATAGAGAATCTGAAAGGTCGAATCAAACAAGTTGGTGGGGTTAATTGGGATCCAATCCATATGTGCCTCTCTGAGAAAGTTGGTCTTGTTTGAAATAAAAATAAAAAATAAAAAATAATAATAAAGAAAAAATGAAAGGGACTTGGCTTTTATCTTTTGGCTGCACAAAACAATAAATAGATAAATAAATGGATGTCTCTCTGAGACTATTTGGAGTGTCATGTCACTTACAGACTTGCCATTTACGAGAAGTGCCATCACCTTTACCTCCAAATATATGTAAGATCCTTCGGTGGACCAGGATTAATCAACCACGGATATGCCATATGTAATTTTAGTAATGGACAAAACCTTCACTTTGATAACTATATATTTTTTAATGAATTAAAAGGAGAAATTTTGTATTTTTTTAATATATTTTTAAAAAAATATTTTTTATATTAAAATTTTTAACAAATTATCTTGAGGTATTTGTTAGCTTTTTTTTTTTAAACTTTAAAATTTAAGATGAAAGAATGATATTCAATTTAAATAATTTGTATTTATCTTCTTTCAATGTCACTAGCAAAATTTGAACAAGTCTTTTTTTAGCATTAGATCAATCCATAAGAGATAGCATCTAATTTCAAATTTTAGGTGTAGTATAATTTTGTTTAAATTTCTATAAGAATTTCGTTTATTACTTGAACTTTGCTCGGAATGCTGTTTATTCTCAACTTTTCCCAATTGAAGTAATACCTGTTGAGTAACACCATTTTAAGATAAAATTCATCTGGTTTGAATTAATGCATTTCTTTTCAAATTATAGTGAAGCAATTATGTGCTTGTTTTGATTGTTGTGCATAGAATTATAGTGGGACTGGTGAAATTTTGACATTAAATATGACATTCCTTTTCTTCAAATGTTACTGATTTGGTAAGTTTTCGAAGTATTCTGTAACATGGATAAGAAATGTCAAAATGCCATTGCTTTGTCCATTTCCCACCATTTCAGAATTGAAGGATCACGATTCACATGCGACAAAAGTGCCGTGTGGAGATGGCGGAGTCAATAGTTTAATGGCAACAAGGAGCTTGTGTGTTGAATGGTGCGCGATAGTTCTTCATCTGAAGTGTTTTCCATTTAAAAAAATATAGATCAATCAATTTTAAAGTAAAGTAAATCTCAGCCACAGTGATTTTAAATGATATGTCAATTTCTTGAGAAAATTGAGAGGATCCGGTTCAACCAAACATCCCACCGATCCTACATCCAACTGAATTGATGTCAATATATGCAATTTAAATTGCACTCAGTACAAACCCAACATGGGAGGTGAACTTTTAGTCAAAACTCAGTTGTAGTAACGCGATCCAGTGTCATAAACACGGCCCCCGGGATATGGACCTCTAGGTTCAAATCCTTGATCTCTTGCATTTCCAAGAAATCGAGATCGCTCTCTGTAGGGATCAAAGTGATCGGCCGAATAGCCTCGTTGGGGTTCACCACCAGAAGCTGAAGCAGGAACATTGGTGTGAGCATGAGGGTCTTTGGGTGCCATGCTACTACTGGAGTAAGGATCCCGAATTATTTGCTCATACTTCTGTTGTCTTGCACGCGATTCCCTTTGAAGAAATTCAGCTCTACGGCTTTCATGCCGTGCGCGCAGTGCTTCCAGTTTTTCTTCATACTGACTATTGATTGCATTTATTTTCTGACAAGGAAAAACACAATGGATCTCATTAAAGCTATAAATTGAGAAATATAGGTGTAGAGAATGCAGACTCGGAACTAGACTCAGTGCTAAATTCAGCTGACATATGACATACCCAACTAAAAGTATCAAAATCGGACAACATCCGAAGTCAGTTTATCCTTTAAACAATGCAAAAAGAAGCAATTTTGCTTGCATAATCACTTCGAGTTTATTGACTATCATGGAAACTAGCCATTACAAACAATTTTTTCGTTCAGAAGTTTTACTGTCAATGTCCTCAGAAGTCCATTGATAAGCTTGCACTCCTTGGATGCAGTCCAATCCATGCCAATGGAGGATTCTGCAGGAGGACCTGTATCTGATACTTCTTTCTTTAACAGCATACATCATCTTAATTAGCTACACTTATCTTTAAAACAAGCAACCCACTCAAGAAATCCCAAAATGCATTATACCAAAGAGGAACCAAATCTTAGAGAGAAGCAAGTGCCACTTTACTCGTACAGAAGTTCCAAGAAAAGAGGATTGAGAAAACATGCATTTTCCTTTTTATTTCCTTTCACTTTATAGTTTGGATCTGCCTTTGCAAAAAAAAGCCTTAAAGTATGGAGCATTATATTATGACTTTAATGAACGAAATTGTCTTAACTTCAGCAGACATTATTGAAGATACGGAAGCAGAAAAATGTATACAACAATGCCCTCTAACAAAGTAAGACCCTTCACGGGTCAAAGAATCTAGTTACGGTGAACTAGCATTAAAAAAATCTTGAAACATCTCTACCACGCAATCAGCATGCATGTCATAGCTAAGACAAGTCGTCCAATGAACACAGCACATGTTTTTAATATGAAATTAGGAATAAGTTTCATAACCTGGAAAACAGTTATTTAATTTAACCATAAAACATTATTCATTTTATTAAAGCAGACCATTTGTTTATAAAACTAAATATCTGCAAAAGCAGTCTAGACCCTCGATGGCTCTTGCAGGATCTAGACTCAATCCATCGAAAGTGTTGCATGATTATTATGAAAGAGAAAGAAAAATAAGAAATAAAAGTTGACAAATGTGTAGCAGATTTTGAATTTATAAAGAACCATGTGAAAAATAATACTAATAATACTTAACACTAACCTCTCTGTGTCGGGCATGTTCTGCATCTTCAACATCCTGCTGTTCTTTAGTCATTTTAATAATGTCATCATGAAAATTCTGCTCAAGACCTTCAAAAGTTTGTGATAAATGATTTCTTTCATATCTAACATCCATATCTTCTTCATGGGCCTGAGATCTGGAATCACTGTTACTCCGACTCTGCAAAGCCAATTTAGGATCAGGCCTCTGCCCTTGAAAATAGGACCTTGAAGCATCACCCCCTTGACCTGAACATGCAATGTTTCCGTAAGTTTCAGAAACTGAAAACCATTTTCATTATATAAATGGAAAATTTGTAACTAGGCAACTTAAACACGGTAGCTAATGTTCTAACAATTAAAACGTAGGATAGTTTAGGTAAATATGGAAATGTTTGCTGAACAAGTATATTATAGTTTAACAACATAAAATACTCACCAAAAGCTTTATTCATCTTATATAAATCATGAACTGCTTATAGGTGCAATGACTTAAAAATAAGAAGCTTTGACAGCTAGGATTACAAAGAAGACCAGGAATGTGAATAATAATAATAATAATAACACCACACATTTACCAACAAATTTGAAAGGAAACATTTAGATGAATTAAGCTGCTGAATCAAATCAAGTCACATGATACCATCAATGATCTGTTACGCAAAGGACTTCCTAACATAATTGCTACAAGGCACACATGTAGTGAGTTATTTTTTTCATAGTAGAATTTATCATGTGTTTGACTTCTTGCAACACATAAAAAGCAGTAAATATATCATACACACACTGCTCAAGTCTATATTTCATTGTAGTGAAAACTACCCCTATCAAGCAGAATTTGAATCAACATTTCAGTCTATTTCATTAAAAAACTATTGTATCTATTAACCTTGGCACAGATGAACTTAAATAACTCACAGACTAGTCAATGCTTTTGTAGACATAAAAATGGATTCACAAAAATAAAAATATTTAATTATGAGAAACTGTAAAATGTAACATGATTTACAGGTTAGAACTTCACAAATCACAATGTGTCAATCATATCAGATGTCTTTGAGTATCAAATGTAATGATTGATTTTTCCTAATCCATATGTAGTTCTTATCTAGGTTTATCGGAGTTGTCAACTACGGAACACAGACAAAATAGTGGTTTGTTCAAATTCTGCTACACGACAATGCTATAGCGCTGCAATGACCACTATTTGACAACACTAAATATAATAGATCCTTTAACAAAAGGATTCACAAGCAAGCATGAGGAGACAATGAATAACACTTGCCTTCATTAAACATGTGAGGTGTCATTGAATTAGACATCTTGGATTCATCCAATTCCCATCTCCACTGACCCTCTGGCTTCAAATTTGAATAGGGATTCTCTCTTTCCGGAGTGAAGGCCTCTAGCCGTCCTTCAAAGTTACCAGACTTAGGTTCCACCCTTTGACCAACCATATGATGATGATGCATCTGGGAAGCTCCATAACTATTGGCAGATGCATCACCATACTGCCCTTGCCGCCTCATTGTTTCCAGAAATTTCTATGTGAACAGCACAACCTATGCCACATTAAAGTCACAAAAACGCAAACATTATCACTTAACCACATAATATACACTGAAATTTTATGCAATCATGCATGTACATGTATTTTAGCCTCATATGAAACACGCCACAATTAAGGGCTTATTTGGATTGGCTTACTTGAACTTATCTATTGATATAAGCAATTGTGAAACATTTTGGAAAAGCTTATAGAAGCAGCTTATGAAATGTTCATAAGCTGTTTTCAGCTAATTTCCATAAGCTCTCAAGACTAACTCATATGAAAATAGTTTGACTTTATTTTATATTTTGTTATAATAGTAGCTATGTATAAGCACTTACACTTATGTTATAAGTACATAATTAAACTATTTATCCAACTAGGATCTAAATTGAAACATAAACTGCAGAATAATACATAGTTTCTCAAAAGAAAAAAAAAACGGAGAACTACAAATCTAAAGTACTAATAGTAAACTTTGCAAGTGTGCACAGCGTGAAATTCAATCGGAAGAGGTTAAAAAAGTGATAAAATCATTGAATAGAAACTAAGAGCTTATCCTCTGAGAGAAATTGTAATGTACCGAATCGGCGGAGACTGTCGAGGTCGTACGATTATTGAGCTATCGAAACGAAACAACAGAGGAATTGAATTGCGTTCAATTATTGAGGGAGAAAAGTGTTAAGGTGGAAATCTTGAAAACCTAATCACGATAGAGAAAGAACACACTAATAAGGGGTAGAAATCTGAAACATTCAAAATTGAAAATCACTTAAAACCAAGTTCTATTGGAGTTTTTTATTTTTTATTTGGTGATAAATTGTCTGGATCAAATTGGATTTCTTATTTTATTTTTTAATTTTTTGTTTTATTTTATTTTTTCTTTAATTATTTTCTCTCTTATCTTTAAGAAGTCTATTTGTTAAACTAATATATTAATTATATAAAAAAAATGAGAATTTTAAATTCGAACTCGCGTTAGCAAATATCTCTAATTTTAAATTCAAACTCGCATTAGCAAATATCTCTACAGCTAATATATAAAAAGTATTTACAAGACAATATTTTATTTTATTAAAAATATAAAATATTGTATTAATATATTATTTGTTGACCGGTTAGTATTTTTAGTCTTTGAATAATAGTCGATATAAA
>JBBPBR010000003.1:57360372-57374122 GCA_037974775.1 Cicer pinnatifidum
TTTTTTTTTTTTTTTTTTTTTTTTTTTTTTTTCCGATTTGGTCTTTTGTTTTAATTTTAAGTGACAATTTGATCTTTTATGTTTTAAAATGTCAACAATGTTATCCTTATTTTTTGCAAAATTTCAAAAAATT
The DNA here is from genome assembly GCA_037974775.1 of Cicer pinnatifidum. Lineage (NCBI taxonomy): Eukaryota > Viridiplantae > Streptophyta > Magnoliopsida > Fabales > Fabaceae > Cicer > Cicer pinnatifidum. Next base: position 57,360,506 of record JBBPBR010000003.1, read on the forward strand.
CATCAAAAATCTCAAAAAAAACCCATAAAATTAATTATCATCCTCAATATAATGCAATTTCATCAAATTCATAACTTAAATCTTTAAGTAAACTCATATTTTCATCTCTAACAACATCAAATAAAAATGACAAATATGAGTTTATTTGAATATTTGAGCTACAAATTTGATAAAGTTTATTTTATTTTAAAGAATATAACTAAATTTATGAGTTTTGTTTGAACATTTTGATGAATTTTTGAATTTTTGTAAAAAAAAAGGATAACATTGTTAACATTTTAAAACATAAAAGATTAAATTGTCACTTAAAATTAAAATAAATGACTAAATCGGGAGAAAAAAAAAAAAAAGATAAATGACTAAAACGTTAACTGAAATTAAGTTAAGGGACTATAGGTGGTATTTACCCTTTTAAATTCTAATTTATATATTTTGGGGTATTTTTGTGTCGAATTTATGAGACTTTTTAGCCAATTTTATGGTATTTTGTGAGTTAAATGCCAAAAATATATTTTTGGAGACCCGATTAAAATGATTCGTCGATGAATAATTTAGTTTAATCGCGGTGAATCTTTTGTCGAAGAAAAAAAATTAATTTTTGAGAAGCAGCATTTTTCAGAAAAATTCATATGCTGATTGAATTGCGGCGAGAGTAGATATTTTTCTGAAAAAGTGGTTTGAGAGGTGATGTGATATAAAGGGGATAAAAATGATTTTTATAAAATATCTAAATATCTAGATTTTTTTAATATATATATATATATATATATATATATATATATATAAAGAAAGAAAAGAATAAGGAAGAAAGGAAACATTTCTTCTTGTAGTCGTGCCTTCATCATTTTCTTTTTCTCCTTCTCTGTTTTCAAACAACAAGCAAAGTGTTTGTTTTTTTTTAAAAAAAAAACTCAAACACAAACCTCCATTTTTACTCGACTTCTAAGCTCTTTTTTGAGAAGTGACAGAAGAGAAAATTACTTATCTCCATGCTACGGTGCTGGTGAGCCAACTTTGAAAGCGACAACGCGAGCGAAAATTTTACTGTAATTAATCGCGGTGTTGCAATCGATTGTTAAAGCTACAACGGAGGTAAGAGCTGCTTCCAAACTTTTAGATTGCATATAGGACTTATATGTGTATTTGTGGAGGTAGAAATTTGTGAGATTTGTGTGTGAGATTGTGGAAAATGAATTTAATATGATTTATGTGTGTTGTGGAGATAAAATTTGGTGGTTTATGTGTAAAAATGTGGAGTTTTGTATTTGGGTGATTTATGTTTGAATTGTTGAAATTTAATTGAGGTGCTATATGTGTGTTGTGGAATTGAATTGATTGATTTTGGTGTGAATTGGCGGTAATTAAATTTGAGGTGTTTGAGTTACATAATGAGTTATTTTCAAATAAATGAGTTTGAACTGAAGTTGAAATTTGACAAAAACAATTTGAGTTGTTAAAGTCGTGAAAAAGTTCAAATTTTAACTAAGTTAAAGAGGTTGAGAAAAAGATAGATTGAAATTAAAAATTGTTAGAGTTTAAAATGTTATGCTTTTAATTATTCTTGGACTGAGTTTAAAAAGAAAAAAGTTTATAGTATTTTATTCACTCAAAAATTTCGGTGCTTTAATAGTCGAGTGTGTGTATGTGAGATTTGGACAATATTTTTTTTTTAGTTTTAACTAAATAATGTAGATTATTTGATTTTAAAAGTTTGGTGTGTAAGAAATATTTAATTTTGAGAATTTTGTTATGGTTGGATTAATTTTATTGTGAACAAATTGTTATAAATATTTATGTTTATGTAGTTAGCTTCTTGAGTCTCAAAAAAGAATCGAGACTGTTGGCACCGAGTTAGCGGTGGAGAGAACTCTGATATATTAATGTTGTTGTGGTGATTGAGTTTTGATGTGATTGTGTATTCATAACTGATAATATGTGTGTTATGAATTTTATTGAGGAAAATTTGTTTTGAGTAGACTATGTAATAAGTTTGACAAATCGTTAGTGTTATTAAAAATAGAAAAAAAAATTTAATAGCTGCATTACTTAATGATTGTGGTGAAAAGAGTCAGAGTATGCTCATGCATTTCATAATACATGGTGACCGTGATGGGACCATGGTGATAGTGGTGACCGTGATGGGCCACGAGATAATGCCATGTAATCTATTGGTTCATCTTATCCTTGCGGGGAGGGTTTTGGTTGGAATTCCGAAATCATGCATTTTGGTTGGAATTATGATTTACACCCCTTCGAGGATGGTTTACACCCCTTCCTGGAATCATACTTTTGAATTATGCACTTGAATATGATAGGCGGTACAATTATGATTTACACCCATTTGAGGAGGGTTTTGGTTGGAATTCTGGAATCATGCATTTTGGCATATACGCATTGCATTAGGGTGTTTGGCACGCGAGTCATATTTGATATATTGTGATGATTGTATATACATACTCAATTGTTGCTTGTGATTGTGCCGTAATTGATGAGTGTGATTGATTGACTTTGTGTGATAAGTGTTGAATGATTTCGAGACTGAAATCTGCAAATTTTAGCAGTTGTATTCGGCTACAAGCAGTGTGTAGTCGGATACATACGTGAAACGTTTAGTTTTTAGTGAAATTCCAGCCTTGTATTCGAATACAGATATTCAGTTTTTTGCCACTGACTTCACACTTGTATTCGGCTATGCCATATTTGGCTATTGACTTATGAATTACCACTGTATTCGAATACAAGGATGTTGTATTCAAATACGACAATGCACTTTTATTAAAAACTTCATTTTTCAACTTGTTTATGCATGTTTGACATATGAAAACCCTTTCAAGTTGTATGCTAAGTTGAAAAGTTATTTTGTGCATTTAAAATTTAAATGTTATGTGATATTTGTTAATTTCGGTTGGTGACCTTTACAATTATTGTGGAAATATGGGTTTTGCCCTCATATGAGAACCAGGATCATCCTACCAGTTAGTACCCTGAAGATGGAAAGATAGTTAGACATACTTGACCGAAGCTGTGTCAGGAGGATCTTGCGGGGCGCATAGAGATCACCCGAATTGTATAGTTTTTGTAGCATGACTAGATTAGATGGTTATATAAGGGTTAGATGTCTTTCTTTTGTGGTTGTATTTATTTCAATTTGGGGGACTGTACCTATACCTTATATTGTCAGCTTGACTTTTATTTTTATGGGTCCATGTTCCACTTTGTGATGTGACATAAAGAAAGTCAAGATTCTTGGGGCAATGATTTTATGCAGGTGTCTGCCGAGAATACTCCAGAGGTATGATCTATGTCTGATTGGTTTCATAGCCCTAGTGTATTTTGTTGTTTAAATACGTTAGATTTTTGTTTCAAAAACTATTTCTGCTGCTTGTAAATATTGTTGACTTTTGTCGTTGTGTTACGACTTAAATATTTTATCCAAAAGTATTTCTTTTTTAGTTTATGATTTGAATTTGTTTTAAAAAAAAACGGGTTGTTACACATGATGGATTGGAACATGATTTTGACGACATGTGTGGTGGTTTGAAAGTTGATTTTGATGCAATGAATGATGGTGTTGATCCTGAAACTGATGATGCTATGAATGACGATGTTGAACCTGTTGTGATGGATTTGACTGATGTGTTTACCATTAGCATGATATTTGATACGAGAGATGATTTATTGAAATGGGCTAGAGATGTTTGAAGGTAAAATGAAATTGGAATTGTTATTTTTAGATATGAAATTGCGACAGCACGACCACGAACAAAAACAAAATTAATTATTAGTTATGAAAGAAGAGAAAATTATAGACCTCCAAAGAATCCTAAACCTATGAGTAGTACTTGAACTAAAATGTGAATGTCCATTTAGATTGAGAGCAACACCATCAAGTGTTGGTAAGGGATGATATTTGCATGTACCATGTGGTCTCCATAACCACGGATTGACCAATAAACTGACTGGTCATTCTTTCTTAAGTCGATTGTCTCAGGAAGAGAAAAATGTATTTGGTGATATGACGAAGAATATGATCAAACCAAGAAACATATTGTTGAAAGTTTAACAACAATCAAACAAGTTTACAATGCACGTCAAACATATCGTTCATCACCTAGAGGTAATAGAACGAAAATGCAACAATTAATAACATTGATGGAACATGATATATACATGTATCGATATAGGAAGGTAGATGATTCAAATGATTTGAGTGACATATTGATTATGGATAGCACATACAAGACTTGCAGGCATCAAATGTCATTACTTGAGATTATTGGTGCTACTTCTACTAAAATGAAATTTTGCGTGAGATTTACATATCTACAGTCTCAGCGTGTTGAGAAGTTAATGTGGGCACTACAAATGTTGAAAAAGCATATTACAAGTGGTGAAGTTCAAGTCATCGTTACTGATAGAAACTTTGCTTTGATAAACGCAATCCAATAAGTTTTTCCAAAAGTAGTTAATTTGTTGTGTTTGTTTCATATATGCAAGAATGTTAAAGTCAAGTGCAAGATGATTGTCTTTATAAAAAAGGACAGGTGAACATAATGGAGGCATGAGAGGCTCTTGTTTACAATTATGATGAGGCTCAGTAGTTATAATAAGACTCAATATTACATGAAGTTGATTATGTTTAAAAGAATTTGTAGTAAAAATTCTATTTTTTATAATTATGTACACAAGCAATTGTTAATTCCTCACAAGGAAAAATTTGTTGAGACGTGAACAAATAGAGTTATGCACTTTGAGAACACAACAATACAAAAGGTTGAATTGATGCTTTGGAGTTTAAAAAAGATATTACAAGACAGTATGGATGATATATGTTGTGTTTGGAAAATAATTTCTAGCATGATTGTATTACAACACAATGAGATAATAGTATGATTTGAAAATAGCATCATTCAAAAGATGCATCAGCATAATAACAAATTGTACGCCTATTTGTATGGTGTTATGTCTAAAAAGGAAATACACCACATTGCGGCTAGTATGATCACGTGAAGTGTGTAGGTATTAATAAATACCCTTAGCTCCCCACAATCCTGAAATAAAAGAACAGAAAAAGAAAATGTAAGATAAAACACATTATGCAATAACTATTAAAAATTTAATATGATCGAAAAAATTACCACTCAATCCTAAAGTCGAGCGGTCACGTCATCACCAAATATCGTAAGGACAAACTTGTCAACAGGACCACCAAGATATCCATCGGTTTGTGGATGTTCATCTATGTGCTTTGATTGGGTCTCATGTTATGTTTGAACGTCCTGTTGTGTTTGTTCTTCATGTTGGAAATGTTGCTCTTGTAGTGTTTATTGTTGTTGTAATTGTCGTTGGTTATGTTGTGCCCTTATATTATGTTCCACTTCATGTTGCTCCTTAAGATGTTGAGCTCGTGAAGAAGCGGTCGGTCTAACACGACGACCATCGTCATTAGAAGTATCTTTATCATTAGTAGTATCATTAATTATAACTCGATATGCTTTATCAGTAAACATAGTGCGCACCATTTTTGCATAACCATATCATAATCAAAATCAAGACACATTCAAATATAGTGTGATGTAATCTTTGTTCACTTACGCAAACTAAGTTCACGTAGACAAACTGAATTCACGTATGTGAACTCAATTCACGTATGTCCTACGCAAACTGAATTCACGTACGCAAACTTAGTTCATGTAGGTTTCTAGGCAAACTTGTGTAACCAAAATCAGTTGACAAAATGAGTTTTATTTTCACCAAAATCAGTTTTAATCACATAAACTCAACTAAATATTGTAAAAAAACAAGAAGAAGCACAAGATGAAGAACAACATTGATGCAAACCAGATGTAAATGAGATGCAACGAAGATGATTGGAGATGTTGAAAATAGAGGAAGAATGATAAATTGTTGTGAGAGAAAATAATGAATATGAGTGTGAGGTAGAATATGAAGATAGAAAGAGAGGTCAGGGTTGAAGATGAAGATAAAAATAGGAATTATGGTTTAAGGAATGATATAAATAAGCAAGGGCATTTTGAGTATTTCTCTTTTTATAATAAATTTGAGTGCGTGGATAGCAAAAATGGGGAGGGGTGTAGGTAGCAAAATTGTAAAGAAAAAAATTGTAACAAGTTAAGCTTAAATCTCTTTGCCCTGGTGCCAACGAAAGTTGGTATGAATTTTATGAACTTTGAAGTCTTTCTTGACAATGGAATTGAACTCATCTAAATTTTTTTGAAATAAAAAAAAAAATAAATCTTTTCACTGTGAAATTTAGAAAAGTATCTAAAAGAGTTATATCAATCCTTGTCCAAGATAATAAAAACATCAATTTTTTGTCTCAACAAGAATTATGAAAACATATACTATATGGTTAACAAAAAAAAGTATTTTTTTTTTATTTTAAAAAGATGGTAAATTGCACCATATTTAATTTACACAACGGTGAGGTCTCAAATTCAAATCTGCAACAAGACGTTCAATCTAACAATATTGATATTTGCCATTAAGATTTTCGGAAAAAAAAGTAATTAATTGGTGGGACAATTTGGAAAAAATATGACAAACACCACATTGCTACTGAATGAGTAATAATAGGTGGTAAAATAGATTTAGAGATGAAGATGAAAATTAAATTGGGAGAAGAAGATGAAGAAGAAATTGAGAAAGAAAAAATGTTAAGATTTAGGGATGAAGATAAAGAATAACCGGAAAGATTAAGAAATGTTTTATATTTTTGTAATTTAAAAAAAAGAATTAGTGTTACTACAATTTTGGTTCTTGTAAACTCAGCTACACGTGTGACAGTTAGAGCCGTCAAAAAACCCTCAATTACAAGGCTTCTTTAATTTTTTATTTTATTATTAAGTCCTCTATCAAAATAATTTTTTAAAATTTTGACCCATTACTTCATGGGGTCTAAAGGAGGGGGCTCTAGGGGCACATAGACCCCCAATATTTTGTTAATTTTAAGATTCTTTTTTTGAAAAAAAATCTATTCAAAAAAAAATGAAAATTTTTTATCGAAAAAAATTGGAAATTTTTTATCGTAACAAAAAATCGAACATTTTTTATCGAAAAAAAATCGAAAATTTTTTATCGAAAAAAAATCAGAAATTTTTATCGAAAAAAAATCAGAAATTTTTATAGAAAAAAATCGAAAATATTTTATAGTAAAAAATCGAAAAAATTTATAGAAAAAAATTATCGATGGAAAAATTGAAAAACGTTATTTCTCAAAAAAAAATCGAATTTTTTTTTTAAAAAATAGGCCTATGGGCCTCCTAAACCCACAAATTTTTAGAGGACTTTTAGTTTAGGGACCTTGTTTATTAGGGCCTTTTAAATTATTAATTTTTTTGACCTGCTAAGGCTAATAATTAAGGAACTTGTCAAATTGACAGCTCCAGTGACACTGAGAGAGTGACACATTAAGTCGATGACTATTTAAAGTTTTTTGTTGGCAAAGCTATGCATATTCAAAATAGTGGTTTATCTATTTTTCTTATATTATTAAAATAAATCTTCTGATATTTAATTATGAAAATTTAGACTTTTTAGAGAAAATGTATTTAATTTAAAAGTTAAATATTTTATATTTTAACTGATAAATTAAACATAATAATATTTTATTGTTCATTAAAATTTTAAGTTGGTACATTTAACAACATTGCCTGCAGTCATGATATGACCCTTCAAAGGTAATATACAATACACGTTTTCGGTAAAAAAAAAGAGAAAAATAAAAACAATAACAGGAGCAACAAAGCAAAGTAACCATGATCAATGATGCAGAGGACACTTCACATGTCAGACAAAAAAGAACCGAGAACAATTTTAAAATTAAACTTGATGCAAGTTAACAGCTCGCCGTTGTCATTCTTTAATGTCATCTTCAGAGAATAAGGTCCCTGCATAAACAAACATCAATTTTTAATGTTAAAACAAAACAGAAAAGGTTTCCCTCAATAAAATGCCTATAACATTTTTATATTGGAACAAAATATGTAAGCCGAAGGTGTGTTTCTCTTTATAAATTTATTCTAGATCTTATTTTTATTCTAAGTGGAATTCAAATTTTTTTCAATACACTTCCACGCCCAATCCTATTGGGTTAGATGCTTAGATATAAATGTAGGTAATCCGATTTATAAGCTCAGATAACATAACAGATTTTATATTAGATCTAATTCATGTTTACAAAACTAACTTGTAAGGTGAGGGGTAGCTCTCATTATAAATTTATTAAAGGTTTTATCTCTATTTTACATGGAACTTTAGTTTTTCCCAATAATATCTAAGTCAAAGATGATTAAAACACAAAAAAAGGTTGAAAGAAAATAAGGCAGATTATGTGGCAAGTCTACTGTATATTTGGCAATCAGTGTTTGCTACTTAATCCATGTGCATAACCTTAAATTCATCGAGCTTCAAACCATAAAGAAAAAATGAACAAACATGGGGGACATTCTCCATCAGCAAGGGAACACAATCTCTGCACAATTGTTAAATTTCCACAAATGTTGATAGAAAACTGCAAATTAAGAGGAATGAGGGCCCAGTGAGTGGGCCCCACTCACCCAAGTCACATACCTCACATTTAGTTTCTAGAATGATGGATAGAGGGAATAAAATCTAGTTAATAATATCTCTTATTCTACTGATATTTCATTAAAGCAATGAGGGAAGGGGAAGTAGGATATACATTTAGTTTCAAGAAGAATTAATGAAAGGAATAAACGTTAGTTATTAATGTCACTTATTTTATTTTATAAGAATGAGGGAATAGGAAGGGAAAGGTATTCAGAAAATATTCCAATAAATAACTAGGAGAATCCTTTCTCTGGTTAGGACACTACTCTGAATTATAAAAAATAATATACCTTTTTCTTCCATTAAAATTCTAAGTTCTATCAAATGCACAATGACAACTAACCATGTGTCTCAGTTAAAATCCAATCCAGTACCTATGGATCCTTGGTTTTTTTATAGGCAAATGTTATTAGTTAATAATTAGTAAAGGGGAGGGAGTTTGTTAGCAACAGGGATTGAACCCAGGACCACCTTCATGAAACTCATTCAGCATCTAAATCCCAACCCAACCACTGGACTACACCTGCAGAGACCCAATGCATCCACGGTGATTCACACCAAGAAGTATCCAGATTCAGCCACAACTCGAGTAGGTACACTCACAAGTCAGAATAGAAGGACGGCATTGACAGTGACGTTCTTCTTAATGGAACATATAGATACAGTTCAGATCTTGACAGAACATATATAGTGTGCCACACCATGCGATTGTACACTTCATTCCACAGTCTCTTAAGCGACAGGTATTGTTGTGTTGAAGCCACAACATTTTGCTCAAGTGTAACTGTTCCATCTCCCACCTCCTTATAGCTTCTTTTGCCGAAACCCTCATCTATATTCTACCATATCCATCCATCAATCCACAAATTTGCCTCTCAATCCTATTCCTAGTACCTGTAGTCCATTCTATTACTTTCTACCTGTTAAAATTCAGCTAATGTTTTTATTATGCTTTGATTGTGCAACATCCTAGACTAATTGTTAGTAATCCTAGTCAACACAACTTCCTAGACATTGAATGTATTATTGCAACATCATTATAAATAGAAGGTGTGACCTCACAAGAAACACACAAACTTACTCATATTTTACATGGTATCAGAGCAACTTTTGATTATTTGACTTGTCTTTGTGATTCACTATCGTAGCTGGGCAGCACAGCCTTTCAATCTTTTAATTTTTTGCCACAAACAGTTGTCCATCAACTCTGGCGACTCTTCAGCTGACTTCTCTGCATTTTTCCAGCTGCGCCATAACCAGCGTTTGTTCCATAGTTATGTGCTTATTTACACTGCTAATGTTGTGTCAACACATGCTGCACCTTTTCCAGTGTGACCCACTGCCTAAAACCACCACAGACCACCGAGCACGACGGTGCTTTTCCTGTCGCCAACAGCCACCACACACGCATCCACCTTCTCTGCATGTGGGCCCCACACGCCACCAAAAAACCCGCGCATGCAGTTCTCTTCGACTACTGTTTTCGAGCGCTGACCACATCATGAGCCCCTCTTCCACATTCCGAAGTGTTACCATCTTTTGGTAATTTTTCCGCAACCTTCATCTTCCCTTCGTAGATTGTGATGTTTACGCTTCCGCTCATTCCTTGCAAAAAATTGGGCAGTTTTGCCAACTACACAGATTGGGCTGCTGCTGTAGGAACTTGGTTTCAAGGACAAGGTACCATTTGTTGAGACAATCATGTTATTCTAAACGATGATCAATCCGGTGGTGACTCTTTACCCACACATGAATCATTAATAGTGCCTTCTCTTCTCAAACAAGCCCAACATTGTCAAACTTAGTTTCAATTTTTGTGATAAAATGCTTTGATGTAACAAGCTTAAAGCATAGTAAGCTTTAGCTTGAAGGAGAGTGTTAAAATTTAGTGTATGTTTTTATTATTCTTTGATTGTGCAACTCTTAAACTAATTGTTAGTAGTCCTAGTCAACACAACTTCCTAAACATTGAACGTAGGAGGCGGTACTTATCTCCCAAGTACCAGGCTCAAATCTCACGGAAGGCAAAAACTCACTATTTCCACAGGGTGGATATGGGTGGCGAGAAGGTCGTGAGGTAGCACTGCCGGTAACGGTAATGGCCGAGGTGTTACAACATCATTATAAATAGAAGGTGTGACCTCATAAGAAACACACAAACTTACTCATATGGATGCATTTAAAAAGATAATAATTCCCAGGTGTGCGGGTGAAGCCTGTACTGAAGTATTTTTCCTACTTATCAGAGATTTAGAGTTCAAATGACGTTTAATAGTCATAACAGTCGATTAACCAATTGCCAATGGTTAGGGACAAATGATTGTACTTCTAGAAGAACTTCATAAAACTCCATAAATTTAATGAAAGGATATAGAACCTTAGAAGGAACTTAAGATGGAAGCATGAATACCAATAACGTGATAAAGCAATTCAGGTGTAATCATTTGTGTATATGTATCCCACTAGATGGATTCGTGGAGCTAGAGCTACATGAATCAATCAATGCCATTAGACTATAAAACATAAGTCAAATCCAAACTTTCAATAAAACCATTTAGAGCAAAGGTCTTTGTTAGTGGTTTCTTCAAGTTATATTAGGTCTTCCTCTACAATTTTCTGAACTATCTTCCACTTGATTGACTTTCCTTGGAAAGCTTCTATTAGTGTTCTGCTCGCAGCTCATAGTCCAAATCACCTTACAAGAGTCTCCATAATCTTATCATAGGTGCTACTTCAACTTTTTCATCAATATATTTCTTCTATATCTTTTTCGAATGTCCAACTGCCTAAACATTGTCATCATACTTAATTTATAGCTCTTGTCGGGATTTCACTGCCCAAAATTCTCAACAGAACATTGGTTGTCTTACAGTTGTATGCAGAGTTTATACTTAACATTGATGGGCCCTTGGGGATCACAAATTATACATTAAACATTTCTCCATTTTATTCATCGTCTGTCTCCCCCAATGAAGAAAAAAAATGAAGTAAATCACAAACGAAAAATTGCTTAAAATGATGCAAGGGAGGTGGAGAAGTGAGAAACCACGACCTCTTCAGAATACACCATAGTACCACACCTTAACCACCATGATGTAATGTAAGGGGTCCAAGGAAGAGTGGGGAGAAGATGTTATTGTTCAAAAGGACTCCGAGTAAATATAATGAATATAGATGTCATAGAGAGAGAGATCGGTACATTTTTTATTTGCATGAAGGCAAATCAGTTGTCATTATGTGAAGGCAAATTAAGTTTCAATCTCCTACAATAAACCTACTTTTCAAATAGAAATACTCATTTCTGTGGAAGAATTACATGTTATAATGTATTGAAATGCACACCACATGACATTTGACATTATAAAAATATTAATTTGATTACTCTTGATAAAAGTAACCTTAACCTTAATTTAATTACTCTTGATTGAAGTGCAATTCACAAATGGCAAATAAGTTAAAAATTTGGCACCAAAATCAGAGTGATATAAAGTTCTTTATGCCAGAATGAGTTTAAGTGTCACAGCTCTAAATAGGATGATATTTTTAGGATGCATTAGACATTGCTAAGGTTTAATTTGACAAAAAGGAACTAACCGGTGGAGTAATCGAAGGCAGTGTTTGGGTGTGAGAAATCAAGAAATTGCCATTTGCAACGGGACAAGATACTTCCTTACAAAGATCAATCTTTTCAGAATGGACAGGCACCCCAACATAGGAAACTGAAATTAACACCTTTCCACCAGAAATAGCTTTTCCTGCATCAAGTATAAACAGAAACTCCATTTACAATTCAGTTAAGCATAAGGAAAAAATAGGGTGAGTGGGGATATGAAACAATAAGTAGTTTATGTCCTCCATAGGTTTCCAAACAACAGGTGTTTAGATGAAACATTATGTTTACACATACTTAAAAACAATTCAAATGTAACCCATGTATGTCAATATCCGAGAACAACTTCAGATTGAATATAATGTAATGGAGTCATCAATCATGTAATCAACACATCAAAATCAGGGTTTAGAAAAAGTCTACACTGCAATCTGGACAGCGGCTTTGAGGTTTTTCTTGTTTTCAATATTAAAATACTACTATGCAAAAAAAGAAATGGAAATTTGGAAAATGTAAAAAAAAAACTAGATAAATATGAAGAAGTAAAAAAAAAAAAAAGAGAGAGAGAGAGAGAGAGATTACCAGAAGTAGCTGAGATCTTAAAGTTAGCTGGATCGCCACTAACCACAGGGTTTGGTAATATTTCAATTCCAGTTACCTTCACAGCATAGTCTGCCTTCTTATCTACACATATGGTGAAAATAGAGACAATTAAAGAAAGTGATTGAGATTAAATGAAAATAGTAATAATTAATATTAAAAAGTCAAAAGAGAGAGGGAGTAAGTGAAGTAGCGTACCGCAGTATTTGAAAGTAATTTGAGCTTGAACGAGGGAAGATGAAAGGAAGAGGATGGTGAAGGAGAGAAGAAAGTAGAGTTTGGGAAGAGAATGAAACTCCATAGGAGAAATAATAGAAAGAAGCAGAGCAGAGAAGAGGTTATTGGAAGCGTGGAGAGGAGTGAGGTAGGAGTAATATTACGATGACACTTTCTTGCTTAGTTATATCCCCAAAATGGACGGACACACCTGCACCTTCACCAAATAAACATGTGTTTACAGATCACACCTGTAAACTATCATCAGATCAATTAAATTAATCATAACATCATCTAATTGACGTTATTATAAGATTTTAAATGGAAGTTATCAAAAATTTATAATGTTTATAGATTATTTTGATAATAACTTATACTTTTATAAAAAGAAATATATTTTTAAATTATTTTGATTATTTAATAATTAATTTAGATTTTTATGAGTCAGAGATTAAAACTTTTTGGGACTAAAATAATGATTTGTGAAATATTTTTTTATAATTTTTGAAAAATCTCAAAGAAAATTAACTATTGGTTCAAATTCAAATTCTTTTGTTCTAAAATGTTTTTTATTATTTTTTATTCTCTTTCTTTTATAT
>JBBPBR010000003.1:57374686-57388890 GCA_037974775.1 Cicer pinnatifidum
TATTGGTTGAGTTCATTTATCATACTATATAAGTCATTTTATATTAACAACACATATAAGTCGATGATTATATAATAGAATAAATAGTTTTTGTTGTTTATCTATGTAAAACTGATTTACAGCGAGATCTTTTTCTTATATTATTTATATAAAACTTGAAATAAAATAAGTAAAAATTCAAAGAACAGATTAGAAGCAACAAATAAACAAATCAAACAAGTGCATGGTTTGGTTTGGCACAATCATGAATATATCTATTCAAATGGATTAACTTGCTCAATTATTATTTGGTTAGGAATATGCTTTGATTCTTAATTCTTGATTCCACGATTAAAAAATAAAAGATTCTTAAATTTCGATAAATTGTTTTCAACGACCAGTATACGTTAAGATTTTGATTTCTCAAAATGGATGGTCCATAGATCAATATATTAATATCATGCAAATCAATTTTAAATTTGAACAAGATTTAGAATGTCTCAAAATATCAAATAAATTTAAAATATGTAATAACAAATTCATCTTTTAAATTAAGATCTAAGAAATTTAAATTTGACTAAACTACTATTTAAGTTTCTTATCTTATTTTCTGATTTCAATTTTAAAATTTAAGTCTCCTTTTTCATCGTATTTTTTCATCAATTATCACAACAAACTTTAAAATGACACAATAAAAATACAAATAGATTAAGAAATGAAAAGTATGTCAAAAAAAATTAAACAGAGAATGAGTCAAGAGATGAAGAATTCTGAATAGAGGATTTTTGTCTCTAAATTGAAAAATTGGGAAACCTTAAGTGATCGACAGAGAGAGAAGGGAGATAAAGAGAAAATGAGTCTTGTAACAACCATTAATTTGGATTTTGGGGTTGAAAGGATTTTATTTCTCCAACAATAGTAACTTTAAGAGAAAGATTGATGATGATTTTAAAATGAAGATTGATGACTACGACGAAGATGTGTTAGATTCCTTAGATTTGAATAAAACAATTAAAAATTGAAAATCCTAAAATGAAGATCAAGAAGAAAAAAGGAAAATTTTGAAAATTCTAATTTTAATTTTTATATCAATGAATCAAAAATCCTAATCACAATTCATTGGACAGAAAAAATTAATCTATCGATTAAAGTTCAAGTGACGGAAAAGATCAATCTAACTAATGAAATCACAGTTAAATGAGTAAAACGTAAAGAAAAACTATTTAAAAACCAAAATGAAATAAATAAATAAAATTAATGACCAAATCAATAATTTAGCCTTCAAATTTTCACACATGCTTTAAATGTCGACCTATATTTTTCGCGAGAGCCTGACAGGACCGCTTTCTCAAGAAGAATCGATGGGATAAGAACAACCAAAACAAAGTCAATCCTTCATCAGTTGCAAAATTCGCACATCAGAGAATAAAATGTGATCTTTCAATACAAAAGTATGTCCATGCTATCAAACAGGGCTAGTCTTCCAAGTTCCTATATATAAACATTCCACCAGTTATTTTCATTTATTGCTTTCTTTCACTGAAATCCTTCCGGTTTATTATTAGGACAAAATGTGTGTATGTTCATACTTCAGAGAATCATATATATAGGCACCGCAATTTTGGCAAAACCTAAACTTTAAACAAAATCACAATGCACAGTGCCAGAGAGTAAGCCTATTAATATAACCTTAATCCAAACATGGCCATGTGATTTAAAAATACCAAATTATATCATGCATTTAGGATGTCAAAATGGAAGTTATCCCATCGACAATAAATTGAAAGCAGTAAAGTGTTCACACTCAAAAACATAGATCAAACACTACTTACGTTTTTGGTCCACACTACGGTTAAAAAACAGTATCATTATCATAATCATCATCATTTCTGATACTACTTCTGTCTTCTGCTACAGAAGTCTACTGCTGGGCACACTGTACCCTCTGTGCCCCACCAGGCATATCATCGTCCTCATCATATGCCTCTTGCTGTTGCTGCTGCTGCTTCCTCCTCGTCTCCTCTTCCATATTGACATCATGAAGTGTAGTTTCCTCACACTCGTCCAGCTCCATATCTGTCAACTGTGATGAAGGTTTAGCTGGCAAAACAGCTTCCAAACCCTTCACCTGGTCAAGACTAAGAGTCTCAGGGAACTCCACAGTAAAGTGGATGTAAAGCTTGCCCTTCATGAATGGCCTCTGGTACATGGGCATTCCCTCATCATTAATAGCCTTAAATGAATCTGCATGATGTATAACAAGCAAAAAAAATGATCATTATTGTAACTAATCATAATTTTATCATTATAATCAGACAGCAAAACTGAGAGACGGGCATGATAGATGAGAATCATTTAAATACCAGGCTTGACAACTTCCCCAGGGTTTGATTTGATAAGGAGTTGGCGGCCATCCAAGTGAGTCAGCGCAAATTGGAAACCACATAAAGCCTCAGTAAGGGACAGAGTGTGCTCGACAAAAAGGTCTTCGCTCTTTCTTTTGAACTTGGGATGTTCTTTCTGCTGAAGCACAAATACAATATCTCCAGTAACTGTGTCTGGCTGCAAAACAAAAACAACTCAAAAGTCAATTTAAATTCTATCATCTGTGAAACTCAATATCAATATAACTAAAGCTCTGAACATACTGCTTCATCAGCTTCACCAGGGAATGTAATCTTCTGTGAATTCTGCATTCCCTTCTCCACATGGACTTCAAGTACTTTCTTCTCTTGTACAACCTTCTCTCCCTTGCACTGTGGGCAGCGATCTTTATCATTGATAGTTTCACCAGTACCCTTACATTCATTGCAAGGATGCTGCATTTGCTGAATCATTGACGGACCGAGGTGCCTAATAGAAACCTTCACACCAGTTCCTTGACAGCCAGCACACTTCATGGAAGCCCCAGACTTAGAACCTTTGCTGTAAAAAATTACAATTAACAGCTAATGTAAGTAATCCAGTCTCTGATATGAGCAATAAGTACACAGATAACAAAACCCAACATGTTTTTGAATTAGCTTATTATGTGTTTTAACCTATGATGCATAGGTACAGCTACCGGCTACTGGTACGAGATACAGCATTTTATAAAAAATAAAGGCACAATTACGTCAATAAAAAAACATAATATTTTTTATATAATTTAACTAAGTTAAACTGTTCAATTTATGATACAGAATCGCAACAAAAGTTTAAAAGGTACAAATTGTGTTCACTTACAACAACAAATTAACTCAAATAATAATAATATATTAATATTAATATATAAGAAAATCAACAATTTTACTCGCAATAAAATAATGCGGACAAACAAAACAGAGTACCGGTTTCAGGTAAATACTCAGTACGGGTACTTAACTATTATAGAAATACTCATGCTTCATTGGCTTTAACTTTCAATTTAAACCATAACCATAATCAAAAACTCGCTAAAAATAAGCAATTTTCCCCTAAAAACTAATCAAAACAAACTCTGATGATACTCACCCACTGCACTTTGAGCACAAGACATTTCTCGATAGAGAAAGCTTCTTAGATGTTCCAAGGTAAAGGTCCTCCAAAGAGACCTTAAGTGGATGAACCACATCTTCACCACGTCTCTGCCTTCGTCCTCGGCTACCACCACCTGTTCACACAAGCCAAAACTCCTTTAAGATAACCAAACCATACAACAATTGATTAAGGAAGAGTAATCCAAATCACACAAAACAAACATTCACTATTATAATCATATACTAACCTCCTCCAAAATGATTCCCACCAAAGAAAGACGAGAAAATGTCAAATGGATCATGTCCACCACCTCCACCACCCATTCCTTCCTTAAGAGCGTCCTCGCCATATGTATCATATATCTCACGCTTCTCAGGATCACTCAAAACCTCATAAGCTTGCGCTAGCTCTTTGAACTACATCCCAAAATTTTAAAAATTAAACAATCATTAATTCAATTCAATAAAAACACATAATTCCTCACACTCACTCGCTTTCACAATCTCGCTACCAATAACAACATCAACAAAACTGAAAAGGGAAATTCAAAGTCATATATAATTCAATCAAAACTCTCAACAACACGAATTATCAAAAGAAGTGCATAAATCAAATCAACCACAATATACACCAGAAATGTTTCGACAAAACCTAACCCTAAATCAACAACGAAAATCTTCTCGTCTATTAGACAACGAAAAATCAAATCAAACAATACGAAATTAAGAAATGAAACAATCAATTAATCATCCATACACCAAAAAATTAATCAAATTAATATAAAGAAAGAATAAAAAAAAAAAAGATGATGAACCCTAACCTTCTCTGGATCACCTCCCTTGTCAGGATGATTCTTGATAGCAGCTTTCTTGTAAGCTTTCTTCAAATCATCCTGAGAAGCGTTCTTTGAAACACCAAGGATTTCATAGTACCTAGTACTGTCACTTTTCTTCGGTTGTCTTCCAAACATTTTCGTTGAATCTCGTACAGATCGAAACCCCTAATTCGAAGAAGCGATCAAAAAGATGAGGAAGTAGAAGAATAAGGAGGAGAAGAAAGCAACAACAATAGTTCAAGATCCGAACTAAGTTGAGAGAGAGAAGAAACGGTTAGGGCCAAGCAATGTTTATTCTAGTGGTTAGATTTGGAATGAGATTTTATGGACGGCTATGATGGTTCGTGATGGTTGAGGGTCCCACATGAGAAGGATCTAGAAGTATGAGTCTGGTTCCGCATTTTGGTGATGAGAGATAGGTGTGGACCGTTGGATGTGTGAATGTTTGGCTTACGTGTGACTTTGTTTCTGGATCCTTCGTAGCAAGCGGTAGGAAACCTCACGGAAAAATTTGTCAGTTTTTTATGGGAATCGTACTTTATATTGAATTTTGTTCGATGGTTGATATATTATTTATTTATTACTTTTTAAGCTGAATTAACTACTTTAGAAGTCAAATTTTTATAAAGATTATTTGTGGGAACTTGTTATATGTTTATTTTTTACAAGTCATGACTTTGTTGTGTAAGTCATTTTGTAATTGCATTGTGAAATAAGTTAAAAATAAAATACACAATTTTATATATTTTTAATACAATATATTTTTATATTTAAATTTTTAACAAATATATTAATGACACTTACTAATCTGAGTCTTGAAATAATATCAAAATTTGTGAGATATATTAAATTTTCACTTTTTAAAGTTTAGTAGTCTTACCAATATTATTTTCTTTTCTAATAAAAAAAATGAATAAATTATGAAATCAAATGAGATTGATAAATACCATTTATTTTATCAGCGAGAATAATATTTAAATCAAGAATTTCACCACAATTACTCAAAGAAAGAAATGACTCTTACTAATTAATTAACCAATGTATTCATTGACCTCCTTAAATACATGAATAAACAATATTATATGATTTGCACATCCTAAAATACAAATAATATCTTGAAAGAGAGGTTGTATACGTATATCGTAGGACTATTTTGTCTAAATCATATTAACCACCAAAGTAGAGTTTAGCTCATCAATAGCTGAAGTGAGATTGAGTTCGGGCGTAAGTTTGATGTTCAATCTTAAAACTCAAAATTCATGTCTAAACCACATAATAAGAACCAACACTATTATAAAAACTTTTGATGAAATTAACATTTGTATCACATACAAGACCACTACAAGTAGAACTATCATGAGAAGCTATAAAGACATCATTTACATTTACTTTTAGCTAATCTTAAGGGGGTTGTCGGCAACTATTTTCTTAGTATCTAAGAAATATTGAGGTTTCTGTTGAAAAGGAAAAACTATGTCGACTAACTTTAGCCTAATTGATTTTTTTTTCTAAAGGAAGAAGATCGAAAAAACATAAAGCCATTAGGATCCTTTCAATTATCGTATATGGCTACACCAAAGAAATAATTTCAAGAAATAATTTCAATAGTTACTCACTTATTAAATGAAATTCACATAGGTCTCAAAATTTTACTAATTATTCTTAGGTCTATGTTGGGAGACCAACAATACAAAGCTTTTTTAAGACCAAACCTCTAAAAATATTAAGATGCAAAGGCACACCCCTCATTCATGTCATAAATGGACTCACAAGAATTTCAAGTAAATATTAAAAATAAAGTATTGTTAATACATCTATTTAAATTTTATGTTAATTTTATTTTAATAATAAAGAAATAAGACATTCTTTAAGTTAAAAATGTGAAAACAAATTATTTTCACTATTTTCAAAAATATATTTTTACTTCAATATTTTTTTATCTAAAATAAAATAAAAACATGCGAATATAGGAGTATTCATAAAGTAAAAGGAACGCTAGATTCTCATTAGTTTGCATTGATATAACAAATTTGTTCTCTCAATTATTGTTAATCCAATTGCATCTTTTTAAAAAACAAAGTTCTACTTATTTATTATTTTATAGTTGAATATGGGAAATATTCTTTTTCTATTTAAAATTCTATTATAATATATATTAAAATATTTTATTTTATATTAAACTTTCAGTAGGTTGTAAAACGAGAATGCAAAAAATATTTTTTTTCTTAAATAAAATGTCACATTTCGGAGATGTCATTGTTGTCAATTTTATTTTTTTTATAACAAATAATTAATTATTATATTAATAAATAAAAATAATGTAAAAAATTAAATTATATTAATAAAATCAAACATTAAGTAATTGTGTCAAAATAAAAAACATACGATATTATTTTAACAACTATAAATTGTTTCTTCTCTCGATACGATGTCATTTCCAACAACAATAACGTATTTGTTCGCCCACGTCTACTCAACTGCATTGACTTTGTATTTTTTTCATTAAAGTTATTTTATTTAATTTTATTAATATAATTTAGTTTTTAAATTGTTTTTATTATTTGTTATTTATTAAATTAAAAATTAATTATTTGTTATAAAAAAATAAAAAACAAAATAAAATGGAAATAGATGATCGCGTGCTTGGACCTCTTGTTGGAGAAAAAAAATATCATTCATGTCGCATCCTTGCCTTGCAACTTAAGTCAAAAATAGAGTATTTTGATATATAAATTTCAATGTAAGGTATAATGAAGAGTTTTAAATAAAAATGTGATATAAAAGCAATTCAACCTCAAATATGTTTTTAAAACAACATTTTAAACAAGGACAAACTACTCTATTTGGATCTTTTGCATTCTTCACTGCAAACTCAACAAACTCCTTCACTCCAATTTCATACTCTTTTGACAATCGATTGGCTGACATCCATTTCCTATCCATATTATACCACCTATATAAATGCAGTTACAAAAATAATAAGCTTTCAAAACATATCAACAAGTTTCAAAAAGAAACCAATATCAACTAACAATTTCAAAAACAGAACAGATCATGTGGTATGAGATTTAATATATATATATATATATATATATATATATATATATATATATATATATATATATATATATATATATAACAATTTCAAAACAGAACACAGATCATGTGGTATGAATTTTTAATTTGATAAAAAAAAAATTCATAACAGAACACAAATCTAGTTAAAAAAAAAAAAATACCTGAGACAACGTAGATGGCGGCACAATACGTAATGGATATGAGGGTATGAGGGTTCCCAGAGTAGAGGTGATGAAAGATGTAGAGGATATGAGGGTTCCCAACGTATATAATTATTTGAAATTTATGTATTTTACAGCGCTTGTAGTAAAACCGCTGTAATAGGTAGTTAAATTCAATGAAAGCGTTTGTATTTTATGAAAGATGTAGAGGATATGAGGGTTCCCAACTTATATAATTATTTGAAATTTATGTATTTTACAGCGCTTGTAGTAAAAGCGCTGTAATAGGTAGTTAAATTCAATGAAAGCGCTTGTATTTTACAGCGCTTGTGAAAAAAGCGCTGTAATAGGTGGTTCAATTATTTTAAAGTGCACGTATTTTACAGCGCTTGTGAAAAAAGCGCTGTAAAATCATACACGAAAGCGCTTCATTTTACAGCGCTTTTTTGAAAAATACTGTAAAAGCTTTATAACATTATGCGCAAACGTTATATGACCTACAACAACGCTTGTTTTACAGCGCTTGTCAATAAAAGCGCTGTAAAAGGCTCTGTTATTTTTCAAATACATTTACAACAGCGCTTGTGTTTAGCAAGCGCTGTAAAAGGGACGCTGTTAAATGTCATTTTTGGCGTAGTGTTTAGTCCTTCAAATATATCAATTTTTATTTTTAATCTGACTAAAAAATTCTTTCAAACTTTTAATATTCTAAATTTCTGGTTACTAATTTTAGTTCCTGCATTTAAAAAAAGTTAATGTAGTATGTTCTAATTAACTTTTTTTTGATGACATGTTATTATTAAGACTTTGAAATACCATTAACTTAATAATTTAATTATTTAATCTTTAATTTAATAATTTAATCTTTAATTTGAAGTTATAAATAAATTAATAAAGATTCATGATTAAATTGTTAAATAAATGATATTTTGAAGTGTTATTAATAATATATCATCAAAAAAGTCATTTGGAATATACGACGTAAACTCTTGTAAGAAAGTAGAGACTATAAATTTTTTAAATAGACTATAATTTAAATGACTATAATTCGAAAGAATTTTTTAAATAGACTAAAAATGAAAGTTGGTATATTTAGAGAGATTAAATATATATTTAGTTTTATTATATTTTACTAGACAAGAAAATTTTATTTTTTACAACAAAAAAAAATTATAATTCCTTTAAAGGGTAGATAAATGTATATATATACACATAATAATGTAAAATATAAATTTTTTGTCAGAAAATTGTTTTTATTTTGTTAATAAAATTGTAATTAACAAATGATATTAGAGGAAGTTACAAGTTATTTAGGCTAGTTAAAAGTAGTTAATAAGGTTAGAATTGTGTTTTAGCAGTTAATGTGCAACTGTTTGATATAAACTTTTAATACCAAGAATGTTATTGGGTGCGACTAATCAATCTTCGTTTACTAGAACATTTTTGTTTTACTATCTTCTTCTTGATTCAATTCCTCTTAGTTATACAATATGTTATAACAATTGATATCAAGAGCTCGAGTTATAATCTAAGGTAAACACGAGTGAAAAGTGATAGGGCTTCAAAATTGGAAAACACAATTGTGAGTGAAAGAGAGAGAAAAATCATGAATGGATCGGAGAGTTTTCCATCTAATTTGCCAATATTTGATGGAAAATTTTGGGAGAGATGGCTTGCATCTATGAGATCGTTACATGGAGCTCAAGAAGTGTTTGAGATTGTCAAAGAAGGCTATGAACAACTAGGTCCCAATCCAACATAAAGACATCAGACAACATTCAAAGATTTCAAGAAAATATATTACAAGACATTGTTTTACATCCAATAAAGTGTGGATTCCAACAACTTTGAGAGGATATCAAAGGCATCTATATCAAAGGAGGCATGGGATATCTAGGTTAAGTATTACACAGGTTGTAGAAAAATCGAGAAAGTGAAACTACAAATGCTAAGAAGGCAATATGAACTGTTGCAAATGGATGAAGATGAAAATGTGGTTGATTACTTCAGTAGAGTGCAAGAAATTGCCAATCAAATGTGAATTAATGGTGAAGCGATAAATGAGCTTATGATCATTGAGAAGATTATGAGAACATTGACTCTAAGGTATGATCATATAGTGGTGGCCATAGAAGAATCAAAGAACCTTGAGACATTAAAAGTGGAAGACTTGCAAGGATCACTAGAAGCTCATTGTAACACCCCGATTTTTAACAGCACGAGTGTATTTAAAAAAAAAAATTCATAAAAACAAAGAAACAAACAAAGAAATACTTTTAGATAAATATTTAAGTCGTAACATAACTACAAAAGCCAACAATATTTACAAGCAGCGGGAATAGTTTTTGAAATACAAACCCAAAGTATTTACACGACAAAATACACCGGGACTATGAGACCTATCAGACATAACTCATACTCCTGGGGTATTCTCGGCAGACACCTGTACAAAACACTGCCCCAAGAATTTTAACTTCCCCACGTCGCATCAAAAAAATGGTACAAGGACCCATCAAAATAAAAGTCAAGCTGACAATATGAGGTATAGGTATAGTCTTTCAAATTGAAATAAATACATCCACAAAAGAAAGACAACTAAACCCTATACAACCCTCTAATCTAATCATGCTACAAAAAGCTATACAACTTGAGTGATCTCCACGCGCCCCGCAAGATCCTTCTGACATCGCTTCGGTCAGGTATGACTAACTACTTTCCCATCTCCAGGGTACTAACCGATAGGAGGATCCTGTTTCTCATCTGAGGGCACAACCCATATTTCCACAATAATTGTAAAGGTCACCAACCGAAATTAACAAATATCACATAGTAAAATTCTTATATTTTCAAATGCTCAAAGAACCTTTTGTCTTAGCATACTCCTCGAAAGGGTTTTCATATGTCCAAAAAATGCATAAACAATGTTGAAAAATGAAGTTTTAACAAACTGCATTGTCGTAGCCGAATACAATTGAGAAAATGCAGATTTTCAATTCTAAAATGGCTTTAAATCAATCAACACTTCAAACATTAATATTATCAATTATGAACATATAATTAACACCAAATTAATCTCCACAAATTCACACCTCAATCACACATCGAATATTCATAACATCAATTATGAACACATAAGTACATCAAAACTTAATCAACCCAACTTCACAACTCTAAGCAATTACGACAAATCACAACAACAATCGAATATGTATATACAATCATCATAGTATAACAAACATGACTTGCGTGCCAAACACCCTAATGCAATGCGTATATGCCAAAATGCATGAACTCGGAATTCCAAACCAAAACCCTCCTCGAATGGGCATAAATCATAATTGTACCGCCTATCACAGACCAATATTAATTAACGAGGTGCCACCTATCACGGGTCAGCACGATTTACTAAAAAACGTAAATCGTTAATGTACCGCCTATCACAGACCAATACTGTTTACCTGTTGGAAAATTATGACTTCTTTCAATTAACACAGAGAGAATTAAGCTCAAATCCAACTAGTTTGATATAATTCCCAAATTAATCATGCAATGTTCATACAACTCATACACAGCGGAAATTAAAAGACACATACAATTATGACAAGGAGCATACAAGAATGAGCAGGTATATAATACTGGAAAAATTAAAGAGAAGGGATAAGAAAGATTGCACCAAGATTTATCCTGGTTCAGCCGTTGATCCAACGACCTACATCCAGTCCCGAAATCACAACATGATTCCAGCCTTTTTACTATAGAATGAATTCGAGTACATTTACAGATTTTCCAGTCTTCAACAAGACCTATCAATCTAACTCCCTTCACTCCTATCTTGACGCCCTTTGATCCTTGTAGTTTATCCCCAAACTTACACAAAATCAAAGTAGACTTCCTCTTGATGATACCACACCAACAAGGATAGCCACCAGTTTCTAAACTGGATTTGTTACAGCTTCAAATACAAGAATTGTATTTAACAAGAAAAAAGAGAAGTATCAAGAATTGTGTTCAATCACTCTAGCATCACACAAAGAAATTAATTTGCCATTGAATATTTTGTGTGTTAACAAATTTTTCTTTCAAAGTGTTTTTCAGAGATATGCAAAGATTGAGAGCAAGAGATTCTGAAAAATATGAAAAAAATTTGTGCAAGAGTTATGTTTAAAATGATTTGAAACACCTTATATATATTCAAGCAAAACACCAGGACAATCGATTGCCCAATCGACTATGTAAAAGATCTAGTCGATTGATGCATCGAGTTTCGTATGTTCTGGGTTTTTGGAAACTTGACATATATAGGATGCATTCGATTGAACAATCGATTTATTCAATATCTGAATCAGACCTGATGCTATTATGTTCTTTCAATCGAGTGAACAATCGATTTGACCAAAACCTGGGTGCTCACTGTTTCTTGAAAAATATCAACAATCGATTGGTCAATCGATTGTCGTGATCAAGGTGATTCAGATATGATGCTATGATTTCTTTCAATCGACTGAGCAATCACATTATCCAAAATTGAATGCTCTCTGTAACTTGAGAATCAGCATCAATCGATTTGTCAATCCAGTGTCGTGATCAAAGTGATTCAGACACTTCAAACAATCAAGTTGCCAATCGAGTGGACAATCGAGTGATCAATCGAATTGGCAAAAATTGAGTTCTTTCTGTAACTTGAAATGCAACATCAATCGACTTGTCAATCGATTGTGCAATCGAGTTGACAATCGACTGAGCCTGTTACAGACCTCAGTTTTGTTTAAAAGTTTACTTGTCATTCGATTGATTTGCCCTTCAATCGATTGTGTAATCGATTGATTCAGAGTTGAGTTTGATAAGACTTAAATGAATGATAAAAGTTCATTGGCAATTACTTAAGTGTGAAACCTTGGTGATTTGTTCACTCAACTTGATACTTAGACACCTAATACCACTATACAAGTTTGCATCTTCCTCAAGTGCATCCTCCAATCTTTGGTTGATTTCTTGAGTTGCAATCCATTGTTCCATGTGTGTGGTGTCTTCATGTTTACCTGAAATGTTTCTTAATTCAAAACATTAAATAAAGCAAATCTTTCATGTGCAATGTATGTTTGAGACTTTAAATCAAAAACTTGATCAGGGAAGCTTATGACTTACATTACCGAGGTGCCACCTATCACGGGTCAGCACGATTTACTAAAAAGCGTAAATCGTAAACGTATTGTCTATCACAGATCAGTACTGTTTACCAAGGTGCCACCTATCACAGATCAACATGATTTACTAAAAAGTGTAAATCGTAAACGTACTGTCTATCACAGACCAATACTGTTTACTGAGGTGCCACCTATCACAGGTCAGCATGATTTACTAAAAATGTGTAGTCTATCACAGACCTACACGACGCGAAAATCCCCGTAAGGATAAGATGAACCAACATATCACATGGCATCATCTTGTGGCCCATCACGATCACCACTATCACCATGGCCCCATCGCGGTTACCATGTAATATGAAATGCATGACCATACTCTAACTCTTTTCACCACAATCATTAAGTAAATGCATCTATTAAAAGATTCCCCATTTTTAATACTCATTTAACACTAATGATTTTTCAAACACAACACAGAGCATACTCAAACATCTTTATTCACACCAATTTAAATTTCCACAACCACACATAATTCCCATCTCCAAATTTCAACCCCACCTAAATTGAATTAAATTCATTTTCCACCAACTCACACATAAATTTCTTCAAAAAAATTCATAATATTAATTATGAACACATCAATTTCACCAAACATGAATCACCAAAATTTCCAAACATTAATCACCCATATTCAATCTCCAAAATTTTCAACCATAAATTACCACAACAACATTAATATATCAGAGTTCTCCTCACCGCTAACTCGGTGCCGACGGTCTCGATTTCTTTTCGAGACTCAAGGAGCTAACTACATAAACATAAATATTTATAACAATTTGTTCACAATAAAATTAATCCACACACAATAAAATTCCTAAAATTAAATTTTTCTCACACACCAAACTTTTAAAACCAAATCATTTTGATCATTTTGAATTAGGAAGAGTGTTAATAAAATTGTAATTCACAAATGATATTAGAGGAAGTTACAAGTTAGTTAGGGTAATTAAAAATAGTTAAGAAAGTTAGAATTATGTTTTAGCGGTTACTGTACAAACTATTTAATATAAATTTCTAATACCAAGAATGTTCTTGAGTGTGACTAATCAATCTTCATTTACCAGAACATGTATGTTTTACTTTCTTCTTCTCAATTTATATTCCTCTTAGTTTTACAATTTGTTCTAACATATTTAAGTTTATTTATCTCTTGTATTTTTTTAATGCATAATAACAACTATGTATTATTATGATTGTTTTGTAAAATAAAATTTAAAGACTCCTAATTTATTAGTTCTCTTTGATGATTATAGTGAGATGTCTTTTCCTCCATCTATTTTTTTATTTTGTAGTATTTCTTTTAACAAAAAAAAGTTCACTTGAAGAGATTCAATTTTATTTTATATTTATAGTATTTTTTTTTTATGTATTAGTAACGAATATTTATCTTGTAATTTTTTATATTTATTTATCTAAAAAATATTTGTCTCATACAATGCACAGAATGTG
>JBBPBR010000003.1:57389081-57402518 GCA_037974775.1 Cicer pinnatifidum
TTAAATTGTCATGTTTATTCTTTATATTCTTGCAATGGTTAAAATCGATATTATTTTTTTGGTTTTATTTACTTTCTTATATTGATAGTTGATGAGTTTAATTTTTTATCAACTAGACATTTGTTAGTTATATTGTACTGATTTTGTAAATTTATTAAAATATTTGATGTTTTTGTATGTATTTGAGTAAAATCAATTAATATGGATAGTTGCACTTACGTGTGTGGTTCATATAGGCTTAGCAGAGAAATGATGGGAGAACACTAGAAAATCCTTGATATTAATTATAGGTGGTATTTGAATTAATCAATTTAATCACACATTGATAAATTATTTGTAAGATTGAGAATACTTTGAATTTGAATTTGATGGTAGTCTTCATAAACTTCTTACTTCAAATTTAATATCTACAAAATGAGTCATTTGCCTATATGAACATTGCACTAAAACGGGAAAATAAAAAACACTACACTACAATAAAGAATAACTAACGTCGCATTTAAATGAGAAAATCATAGTTAAAATACGAAGAAAAATTAAATATGATCAAAATTACTTATTTTAAATAAAAAAAATTAGAAGGGAGATTTTTAAACTAAAAATAACTCTAAATCACTCATCTTTAATAGAAGAAGATAAAAAGAGAACTAATGTTTTTTTTGGTAAGGTGGAGATGGCTATGTATATGTATTTCATAGGCTTCCTGAAAAATGATAAGAGAGATGATTTCTCACTAAAAAAAATAGGTATTTGATCATTCCGTGATTTATATTTGAAAATTTTTGGTGTAATTTTTTATTTCAAAATTTTACCTTTATTTAAATTATTTTATTTATAATTTTATCCTTCTTTATCCAATCAAATAACTTATATTTCAAAAAATCTATGTATAGAATTCATACTAAAATTTTACCTTTAAATAAAATTGTATATTTATAATTTTTCTTTCTTTATCCAATTAAATAATATTTTTTTAAAATAATTTCAAAAAGAATTTGAAACGTGAATTATAATTATCAAGAAAAGTCGAGAGATGAAGTCACTAAAGTCTCAACCAATGGCCTAGCTGCCTCCTCTCGATTCATCATCCTCTCTTTTTGATTGATTTTTATATTTTCACCGATGAGAGAGTGATTTTAGGGACAATTTTTTATTCGAAATAATTCTTTTAAATCGTTGTTTATTTTATTTTATTTTAATGAATGATTTTTGTATATATTTAATTTTTCTTTTGTTATTTTATGGTTTCATTGTTTTATTGTGGTGTTGTGTTTTGTCAGTTATCTTAGTGCGATGTTTTGGTTTTCTATCTTATTGCAGTATTTTTTGGTTCAAATTAATAGATCAACTTTGATCGAGTGCAAGTCTAGTTAATGATTTTAACATCGCCAACATTATAACTTCAGAGATATGAGTATTTTAAACACCTCAATTTTATCATACTTATAGATTTTATCGCATTTATAGATATTTGTTGTTTTATATTATTAACTTAAATGTTGCGAGTTTATTTATAGATGAATTCTGTTTGGTGGATATACAATGCTCCTCTTTACTCTAGTGGATATACAATGATGACTAATGGTATTGTTTTATAAGTTACTTTGTAACTTCATTTTAAAATAACTATAAAATACTCAATTATCATTGAACATTAATGTAAAACTAATTTCTTTTGACAATACAAATATATTTTCTCAAGATTAATGAACATTCCAATTTTGTATAATTTTTAAAATTTTATTTATATTTATTTCTTTATTATATTTTAACGGTCATTATTTTTGTTTTATATTTTTCATGAAGTATTAAATACATATTTTATATAATATAATAAGATTATTTAAAATATATTTTTTTAATTCACAATGTAATTAATATTTCTAAAATTGATTTGAAATATAAGTTATTGCACACTTTGATTTATTTTAACGTACTTTTACTCATGTAGTTAATTATCTAGAAAATTGTTTTTTATTGGAATTTGTTTTTTGTATATTATTCTCTCTAGAATGATTTAAAAGCTAAAATAAGTCATTTATCTTGGACTGAAATATAGGCAACAAACACCACTTTTTTACCATATTACATGCTACTATCTCCAAAATACTATTCCATTAATTGTATTTGACATTTGTTGCTATCTTGAAACAAGGTTCACTTTTGGTTTTTCAAGCTTCCAATTGATTACTATACAAGGACATCTAAAACAGGGTGAAACTTACTTATGACAGGGATGATAATTGATCACGACTTCCCCCAAAATTTTATCCTTCGATAAAAATAAGTATATTTACAATAATATTTATCTATAATATATGATATATATAATTAATGTCTCACTAATAATAACAAATTATGGAGTGACTTAGTGATAATGAAGATTTTTATAAACCTTATGTCTCTGATTCAACTCTCCAAGACCTTCATTTGATTAAGACATTGACAATGATTGTATGGATGATCTTTTACAACTAGAAGATTCATATGAAGGACCTTTCATTTGATTAAGGCATTTACAATGATTGTATGGATGATCTTTTACAATTGAAGATTCGTATGAAAAAGAGGTGTAAAAATGAATTTTTTGAGGATGAAGTAAATTCTCACAAAAATGTTGAAGGTGGCGTAGGGAAGATCAAACACTATTTTTGACTTGAACAAAGTCTCTAATGAAACTAGTTATATGGTTAATTAACATGTTTTGGACCTGAAGAACATGAAGATCACATAATGGAATAAGATACATGTTTCTAGTTCATTTGGATGTGTTGCATGTTTTTTCATTTGGTTACTATTGCACTTTGTTTACTAGTGGTAGATCCACGTGACTTATTAAAGATATATATGGATGACCTCCTACTAATTTTGGTAACGAATCCTCTTTTTGTTTAATTTACTTTTAATTTCTTCTTAATTAATGGTAGAGGTAGAAATAAGTTGGGTCGAAATTTTCTTAGGTATGTGATATGTTTACTTTCTAGGTCTTAGTCAGATTTTGTTGGAAGTTTGATACGAACTCTTAATCTACTTAAAATTCTATTTCATTTTAACATTTTTGAATAAGTAAACAAAAAATATATTTAAATAGATTAACGAGTTAATTAAGTTTTATTTTTATATTTAACATCACATTTTGAAAAATGTGACTTTATATACATTATACTTAAATTATATTTTATAATAATACATTTAAATATGTCAAAAATTAAATAAAGTTAATATGCGTAACTTATTAAAAATTAAATATATAACAAAAAGATCAAAATTTAATATAATAGTTAATGTAGTAAAAACATATTATTTATATTTATTTAAATAGGCTGGCCTAATAGATCTAAAATACGTATTATGTGGCATGTAATATGACTTTTTTAACTAAATAAACTTTTTTAGACGTATTGACTTTATTTGTTCAAGAATAAATTATAGTCTAATTTGAACCTAACGTAGACAAAGCTGTAGATCCCTGTCCATCGATGTAACCTATTCTAATCCCTACTTAATGACACCAAAGAGACTTTATATAGGCCAAAGGCATGGAAGTTAATGTGTTACGGGTGCCTTTATATAGACATAACACTTGGAATAAGATATTGTTAGTAATCTACCAAAAGAAGTAAAACTAAAATCGGATATCATTTGAACAGGAAAACAACACCTAGTATCAAACAACTAGTACCGCTTACACCTTGACAACATCAATATGAAACAATGTCCATTAGCATCTAAAGGAGAATAATTCACCCCTTCGTCAACATTGCCGAAATATTCATAAATTTCATGAACTAATTCTTCACCACAATTGAGTCAAGTGGTAGTATGCTTTGATTTAGCAACACATCCTTTTTCATACGAGAAATGTCGTAATTGTTAGATCCTTTGATCTTCGTGATTTCAATCACACATAATTGAAGTATCATAAATATTTTGTTCGACTATGGAAATTCATCATAAGATTTTTGAATGGCCTAGATATGCACGTCAACTAACTTAATCACATCCTTCTATTACACAAATTGAATGACGGAAAAAAATCTCAAGTCCAAAATATTTAAATCACTAGAATTAGGTGGTTGACAAGTCAAATTCATATTCAGAAGTGTTGCACAAAATTCTTCATTGTTGACTAAAATATAAGATGGTACATTGTCTTGTTGTATGTAAATTGTTTCGAACGCATCCTCTCGCAATCACTTATATATGGCTGATATATAAGAAAAAATTATAAATAATATTAGTATTAATGAAGGAATACCATACACAAACCAAGTGAAAGAAAAAAAAAATTAAACATTTGAAGGTTGTAAGGAATTTATTGAAACACTTATATGAAATAAAATAGTTTTTTGAAGTGTTGAAAGTTTAAATATATAAAATGTAGTTTAACACTACATGCATAAGAATTTAAGTTGTTATAGACAAGACAAAAACACTACATATGCATCATCCATACAAGGATGATCACAACATGATTCAATTTAGATGATGAATTGTCAATCACTACGGAAATCACTCAACGAGTTCAACATAAGTGCCTTTTAGATCTCCTTAACAGTCCCAATATAAAAGGATGTATGCACCTAGAAGAAATGTGTGCACTATTTTGAATATTCTTTGTCTAAAGGCATTTTGATAGGAGACTATTTATGTTCTCCAGAA
The DNA here is from genome assembly GCA_037974775.1 of Cicer pinnatifidum. Taxonomy (NCBI): domain Eukaryota; kingdom Viridiplantae; phylum Streptophyta; class Magnoliopsida; order Fabales; family Fabaceae; genus Cicer; species Cicer pinnatifidum. The sequence goes on from JBBPBR010000003.1 coordinate 57,393,744, forward strand.
CTAGCTATCGCTAGTGGAAATTTTCTTACATTGTTTTTGTACCAAAATTAAAATAATGGTTATGGCACACGTCACAACAAAATGAATGGTGTAATTAAGCTTGATTTCAAACGACCTTTAGCAATAATGCTTGAAACTTAAATATTAACGAAAGAAGAAACCTAATGGTATATGCTATATTTGTTTTCTTCATAACTAAAATAAGAATGAATTAACTAATCGAATAAAATGAAGATGGGGTTTGGTTTAGTTTGATATATCTAAGTCCCCGTGATTGACGAGACCAGCCCCATGGCCCATGTCCCTCACGATTAAGGGAGCTGACAACGACAATTCCTTTCTTTCGTAGAAGAAAAAAACGACAATTCCTTTGTTTTGTTAAACGACAATTTCTTGTTTTAAATATTTTATTCCGTGAAAAATAAAAATAATTTTTTAGAAAAAAAAATTAGATTCATTTTATTTAAGTGTTAAGTTAAAAAACATCTAAAAAAAAATGTACACAACTCTTACTATGTATAAGAATCAAAGGAATAAAGTCAAAACATTTTACATTTAATTTCTTCAATGTCTTAACTCTTATCAATAAACTACATTTTCGAATATTCTAAAAGTAGTGTTAATTTTATTTGTTAATAAATAAGTAATGTATATTAAGAGTCTTTATTAACCCCTTACGCACATTAGTCTTCTCTTGCCGTTCCATTGTTTGTTTTTTCCTTCAACTCTATCCACTATCAATTCTTTTTCCTTTTTTTTGCTGAAACTCTATCTACCAATCAATTATTACTTCGTTCCTCTTTGCGCAATATTTATTTATTTTAAATTATATATCTTTTCATATTACGAATGGAATATTTTTTTATAATATTATAATCTCTTTTCATATTACAAATGAATTATTAATTAAATTTTATTATAACTATACTTTTATAATACGACGGCGTAAATGAAAACCTATACAGATCTCACCTGATACATTTATTAATCAACAATTTAAGACTAACAAAAGCATCTTAGATTAATATAAATTTATTAATTAATGATCAAAACCACAAAATAGAAAGAGGACAAAATCCCATAGAAAAATAGTGTTAAAAGAGAAAGAGAGATAGGTTGAAAACAGTGTCAACTCAAAGGTGCAGAATTTGGATGAGTGGAACTCGGTATTTGACTCAGTGAGTGAGTTATGAATCAACTGCTACTAAAAGTAAAAGGGTATCTTCTTCTGCTTTTGATTTACCTCTTTCTCTTATCTCTCTCTTTTTCTTTCATACTTTCTCTGTCGCATCAATTTCAGTATTTCAGGTGAATTCAGCTTCAACTTTCTCATTTCTGGATCTGCATTTTTTTCCTCCCCGTGTGTTTCTTTCTTTTTTTTTTTTCGCCACAAAAGTTTCAAACTTTTTTTTAAGTATCGGTCAATTCACATACTTTTGAAATTGGGTTTTTCTAAGGTTTTATTTTTCTTCAGCAGCTGAGTTTGTTAACAACAAGTTGATTTAGAAAAGGGAGGTTGTCAAAATATATGGTTAATCATTATTACAACTGTTATTGTAGTATTCATCTACTTGCCATTTTCTCAATTGTTGTGAGATCTATTGCTTTTTAGGAAGGTTTGTTCCTGATGTTATGAACAATGATTCATGTATGGTATGCAATTAACTCTACATTAGTTGAAATGACATTTTTGCCATGTTTTTTGTGGAGACAGTTTCTATGCACATCTTGTTGAATTTGGTAGTGGTTTATAGTTTGTGGAATGAGGGAGTTTCTTTTTTAGTGTTTGGTCTTTGTTTGCTTCCATGTGGAAATATTCATGTTTTTGTTTTGGTACTTTGGAGTTTGGAATTCTCTTGGATTTTCCTTGTAGGGGTTTGCTTTTAACTCGAGATTTCACCTTATGTTTGGTTTTCAATTGCGGTTGCAGTTACACTACTAATCTTTATGCTTATAAAAAAAAACTTCTAACCTTTATAATGGAGAAAATGCGTGTTGAAATTGCGGTTGCGAAACCGATGCATCCACTTCAAAATCCTTTAGATTGCAGCAACAATTGCAGCTGTGGATTGTAATTTAAAGCCATTTATATGTTTAATAACTATGTGAGCTCAAGTTCTCATCCTATACTCTGTACAACTTCAGTGAATTTAGGGTTGAGCATTCATTAACTTTGTGGTTCCTCATTTCTTAGAAATTTAGAATTGTTAAAAGATTCATTTTCTAGAAACTCATCTAGTGAACTCTAGCATTTAGGAAACCAAGAAAACAGAGCAATCATAATTCACAACCAGTATAGTCTATGAAGATCAGTAGTAGAAGACCAAGTACAATGTCCTATCTGAATCACTTGTAACTTTTAAATAGTTTTGTCAGTTAAGCATGCTCTTGTGTTGATCCTTTGCTATTTGCTTCATGCTTTGACGCTGACTTGGGCAGAAAATTGCCAGGTTAATGCTAAATTGAGATAAAGTGAACGACACAATGGGTGTCCCGGGGAAGTGGATTAGAGCATTGGTTGGTCTAAAGAAATCAGAAAAGTCTGAGTCCTCGGAGAAGGATGGAAATGTGAGTATAACTCTCTCTCTGCATTGGTTCTTCTTTTATCTGTGGTTGTGAATGGTGGGAAAGCTTTGGAAATGCCTTACAAGTTGTCATTAATTTACACTTTCCATATTGTTAAACTATTAATGTTGAAGTTATTGTATGCATTGCTTGACAAGCTTTTCTTTCTAGCTAATATATAATTTACATATCATAAAAACATGTTTTTTCAAAAATAAATAATATTTGATGTTTTATTCATCAGAAGGCTAGCAAGTTTCGCCATCGGAGAAAGCATTCAATTGAAATTGACAGTAGCAAACTTCAAAATGAGTTTGATCATGATGATGGTGCTGCACCTATTGGAGATGCAGATCACACAAATCCCCAATCAAACCTTGATGCCCATTATTCTCCATCTACTTCACAACAAGTACAAAATGCTGCACGTAATCCTCAAATCTCGAGAGAAGAATGGGCTGCAATATGCATTCAAACAGCATTTCGAGGATTTCTCGTAATTTATCTCTTCATTTTGGTTTAATTAGTCACAGCATTTTGAGGATTACTTGTTGTATTTATTTGATAGCATGTACCTTTTTTCTCCCTCTTTATACTTGAATAGGATATCTTGTTCTATGTTTTGTATGCTATGGTTTTCTTTGTATTACTTTATCAATGGGAAAATTGCCAACAAGGCAACGAAACTCAACAAATCTGGGACTATTCTATGTATTAGGCCAGAAGAGCACTACGAGCTTTGAAAGGATTGGTAAGGCTTCAGGCCCTTGTAAGAGGTCATGCAGTAAGAAAACAAGCTGCAATAACTCTCCGTTGTATGCAAGCTTTGGTGAGGGTTCAGGCTCGTGTTCGGGCACGGCGTGTTCGCTTGTCGTTGGAAAGTCAAACAGATCAACAGAAACTTCAGCAACAGCTTGTAAACGAAGCCCGTGTTCGAGAAATTGAAGTAAGCAGTACCATTCCCAAAGCTATTTTGTTTTATTAATATGGAGTGCATTTGTCGCATTCATCATTATTTTCCTTTTTCTTATCTATTTCCCAATCTTGGGGAGATAAGTATTGAAAAGTCGAGCTTCATAAATTTGATGTAAGAGGTATCCAATAGTTATGCACTGCTCTTCTTTTCAAACAAATTTTGAAGGCTCCTGTTAACATAATATTAATAATAGTGAGCATCAACTTAGGCTGTGTATTTGGTGCACTTGTTTGGTACAGGAAGGTTGGTGTGACAGTGTGGGTTCTGTTGAAGAAATTCAAGCCAAAATATTAAAGAGACAGGAGGCTGCAGCAAAACGTGAGAGAGCCATGGCATATGCTCTAGCGAATCAGGTAAATTTCCGATTGCAGCTTTTTGAATTACAATTTACACGAGCAGGCATTATACTTTGTTTAATCTTTCTGCAACTTGTTTGACTAATTGCTATTCTAGTGTATATGTAGTATCATTAATCCTTCTCATAAGGTCCTTGATTGCTATTCTCCACCGTGAGACGTAAGTAAATATTTGTAGTTCAATCTGAAATTGCAAATATCAAACAAGATGGGCTTGGTTGATTTTGATTTCTAGATTCTTTGTTTTGGTCCAACCTAGGATTTTTATTGCTTGTAATTAGTTATCATGATAGGATAAAATAATAAAGTTACTTGATATTATCAATAGTTAAGAAAGTCCTAGAAATATAACACAGCACTTCTGCCCTAGAGTTTCCTCATCCTTTGATGGCAATCAATCCTGTACAGTAAAATATATTAGTTATTTTCCAATTATGTAAAAGGGATGAAGGGAAAGTTATTAGCATTATCACAGGAAGCTTCGGTTTATCGAAACAAGATGCTATTGAGCTCTTATTTCATAATCCTAATAATTCACTGCTAAGTAAGTAATGAAAACCGTGGTGCAACTATGTTGGTCCCTCATGCAAATTTTTGTCAATAAATTTGAAAATAAACTTCAGATGCATCCTTCACTTGCAGTAATTCTGGATGCTTCTGTTTTAATCAAGAACGATACAATAAGATCCTATCATATTTATGGAAGGATGAAAGGCAAGTTATGAGCATTATCACAGGAAGTGATAGAAACCAGAATTTACAGAATGAAAGTGATGAGCAGCAAGCTCTACAATGGTGAAATCAGCAAGAAAAAAGAAAACAACCAGAGTTCCAAGAACTTCTACCAGAGCATAATCTGCTCCTAATCCAGAGAGAGACTCTCCTAACTGCCTAACAATATCTTTCTCAATGAATTTCTAACTACCCTTCCTTCTCTTTTATACAGAAATATCCCATAAAATAAGGGAGGTTACTAACTAACTTTCATTCCCTCCTCTCTTCATCCTTCTAGAACTGTAAGTGTGTGAGGTGTGTGACTTGGTCCCAATGATTGGATCATCTAACCTACTGGGTCTCTGTCCTATCAGGAAGCTTCGGTTTATCGCAAAAAGATGCTATTGAGCTCTTATTTCATAATCTTAATATATCACTGCTATGTAATGAAAACCGTGGTGCAACTATATTGGTCCCTCATGCAAATTCTTGTCAATAAATTTGAAAATGAACTTCAGATGCATCCTTCACTTGCAGTAATTCTGGATGCTTCTGTTTTAATCAAGAATGATACAATAAGATCCTATCATATTTATATAAGGAAAAACATGATATTTGTGAAGCTTATAGTGTAGAGATAGAGTACCATTTTAGTCTCTAAAATTTTAGTAGTCGGATAATTTGGTCCCGAAAGTTGATAAAATTCTAAAACGATACATGAAAATGAAAAACCTTAGTCATATTAGTCACTTTGTGACAATTTCATTGACTAAGTTGACCGAGTTTCCGACCCTCAGCAATCTTTTCAGAATTTCGTTAACTTTAGAGACCAAATTTCCCAACACCTTTAATTCCATGTACTAAATTGGCGACTGACTATAATTTCCAAGTGTATTGTTGTACTAGTACATGATAAGACAAGTTTTCCCAAAATTATTTTCTTTGCAAACTATGAAGGGGGATTACAAAGAAAACTGAATGTTTGAGACACCATTTTGTCAAACTGAATTTTAATATTATTGTCACCATACTTTTTATTCCCTTGCTATCTTTGTACAAATTTTTTTCCTTTGGTTTATCTTTTAAGACCACGAGCTTGGTTGTAAAAAATTTCCTTTCCCTTTTCCTCTTTGCAGTGGCAGGCAGGCTCAAGGCAGCAGGCTGTTTCTTCTGGCTTTGAACCCGATAAAAGTAGTTGGGGTTGGAATTGGTTGGAAAGATGGATGGCTGTACGTCCTTGGGAGAATCGTTTTCTTGACATTAATATGAAGGATGGAGTTAAGGTAGACGAAAATGATGTCATGGATGGTAGGAACGGTGTCCGACCTCAGTTCAGGTCTACCAACGCGAAATCAGTTCTGCCAAATATTCATCCAATCGTTGCAAGTCACAAATCCGGTCCTTCCTTCTCTGATGGCTGTGATTCGTCTTCCCCTAGCAAGTCAGCAGGTTTGATTGAGACATCAAATACACTATCTGTTAAACCAAAATCTGATGCAAATGTTCAAAATACCGTTGAAGAAACCAACTCAAAATCTAAAAATCAAAGATCTCAAAGTAATCCTAAGGAGAGAAACTCACATGCAGATAAACAGGCGAAAAAGCGATTATCTCTTCCTAACAACGGTGAGTTTGTTCTCTTCCTTTGCGTTATCCTTATGTAATTAGATTATCACCTCAGCAAGTGCATAACATAACCTCATTGAAGTTCGCTTAACATTGAACATGATCACTTATATTTTCTAATCCACCTCAAGGAATTAGTCTCCAATTTTGATTAGACAGTTTATTTATGATTTGTCCCTCTATAGTGAGTAGTTAGTAAAGTGAATAAATCAATGGTTGACATTGTAACCACCAATGATTGGTTATATATGTGCATTTAATATCAATTATTGATTTGTTTACGATGGTTGATGGTTGATAATGATATTACTCACTTTATTTTCTCAAGTGAATTATGTACCTTAGAGGAACCAGATCCGTTTATTTAATTACCTTCTGATTCTACTAAATTCGCAGATGATAGTTTCCTAATAAGGTTGCTGGATAAGAAATATGATATTGCCTAATCCTGATGAATGTTGTGGTATATTGAAGGAACATGCCATTTCTAAGTTTATTTTGTCGTGTTTTAGCAGGGGTTGGTTCCACAGCTCAAATGGGGAAATATCCTACTAGAACTAATGTGAAAGGGACGCGAAGCATGCAAAAGCCTACAAGGGATAAACCTAAGCTCAATGAAGGAGGGGATGCGAATCTTACTAAATCTGTTCCACAGCCTGAAGTTGGGTAACTTCTAAGTATTGAGAAACTACTTCATTCTCCATTGAGGGCCTCATGTGAAATTTGTCTGTAACATATGTAATGCATGAGGCAAAGAGTTGAGGCGTTGCAACCGGAATGTACATGTTCCCTTCCTCCACCAAGACGCTGATGTGGTTTAATTGTTGAGATTGGCTTGGGTTTTCATGATCATGTGATTTGTCAGGTGGTTACATCTGTTGTAATTATGCATATTTGTTGTTGTGAGCTATGTGATAATGCGGTATATTTATGTTAAAATGTACTACTTTTAGAGTGCCATTGCCTTCCATTACATTGTTATTGTCAAGTTGAAAGGTATTTTCTTATTGCCTATGTTTTTCTTTGAAGAAATTGGAACGGAAGATGAGAATGATATAGTAGTCTCTAGTTAGTTTATCAATCAAGATAACGAAACTAGTCATTTTTTTTTCTCTCAACTTAATTGCTGAAACTAGTGAATGACACAGGACTGTTGTCCTTCACATCTTTCTTTTCTCTGGTTCCCTTCTTTGGAACATGCTTTATTGACTTTCCTCTTTTTCACATACATTAGATGCGTCTGGTTAGTAGAGAAAGTTCATGTTCTGAGTTTTCTGGTTAAAAATTTAAATGTTGTGGCTTTGTTTTTCACTTTTAGAGCAATAGATTAAAATATCTTTGAAGGTTACTCATCCTAAATATAATATACTTTCATGAACTCTCAACGAAGCAAGTAGTTCTTCAATCTTAGGAGTGTTTAAATTTTTAGCCTCTTCAAAGGACATTAAGGCCAAAAAGTACTCAACATAGGATCATAAGAAGCTTTTCTTAGGATATGATGGTCAAAAACTGCTTTGAACATTTCACATGTATATTGTAAATCCTGACTTTAGATTTTTGGACATGTGCCATGGTTTCATGTAATAGAGCAAGGGAATCTCACACATTCACCAGACTTTTCCTATTTCTTCTTAAGTAACGGGGCGCATTCAGTAATGTCTTACCTTGTAATTTGTATTAAAAGTGTGTAATGTTTTTTTTTTTGTCATTATATTAACGAATGACACAAAAAATCTGTACACGGAAGAAGTAGTTTAACGAATACTAAAAAATAAAATAAATAAACTTTTTAATTACTCATTTGTTGATGGGGAGAGATCCAAATGTAAAGATATTCGTAACCGTACTTGTTAATATCATATTATACTTAAATTATTGTATTAATTATGTTTCTTGTTGAAACTTTTATTTTTCATGAATACTACTATGTTGTTAAAGGAGGAAATAACTCTATACATGGATGTACGTATTTAGTTTGTCATTTAAATGGTAATTTTGTAGTCAAAGTAAAAATGTAATTTATTAATATTGTGTATTAATATTATTTTGTGTTAATCAAAGAGAATGATCATTATGCCAAAAAGAAAAAGAGAATGAAGAAATGATAAATAATTATTTTTTTGTTTTATAAAAATACATTTTAAAAAAATTAAGATATCCATCTGTGTATATTTGCAAATTTCGCCAATACTTCGACCGAGCAATTGTCCATACAAATGAGGTTTTAATAGTATTTTTAATTAATATGTGTTCAATAAATATTCGTAGACATTTCTATTTGTACTTGTCCATAGAAAGATTGGTATTATCTAATTTAATAGATAGAGTATACCCTTTTATGCATTATTTCCTAGGTTTCTAATATTATCTTTTAAATAGTCATAGTTTGACTTGAAAAAAATGGGAGACAACTAATTACTGTGATATCCCTTATTGTTATGTTTGATGAGTGAATCTTTTCTCTAACATTTTTTAGTGTTTATATGAACAATAATTGAGTTGTATTGCTAATTGAATGTTAGAAAAACACTAAAAGAT
>JBBPBR010000003.1:57426820-57469045 GCA_037974775.1 Cicer pinnatifidum
GTGAATTTATAATTTTAACCAAACGTAAAATTAAATAAAAAGAATTAAATAAGACGAAAACGATTAGAAAATTCAAATTATCATATTTTCACTGTCTAAATATTAATTCACTATTTTAACAATATAACTTATTTGTTTTTGATAAATTAATAAACTATATTAGAACTAAATCTTTGGTTCAAAATCTGATTTTAATAACAACACACTCTAATTCGTTAGGTGATTAAGTTTTTTATTTAAAACATGTACCAACTTTAATTTTTTAGATACTTATTAATATTTTATATTCCTATAAAAATATTGAAACTTGAATATCTATTTTGGTCGTAGTTATTATACATTATTTTCCCATAACAAAATAATACATAAATTCAATTTTATAATATTCAAACACATAAATACATGAAAAACAAAATAGATGAATAGTTAAACATTTTATAAATGCATAAATAGTATATAAATATCAAAATTATATCTAAAGAGATTATCTAATCACTAATCAACGATTAAATTAACTACTCATTTTCATATAAATAATAAACATGAAAAAGAAAATATAAACCCAAAAAAATTAAAATATATCTTTATATTAAAGAAAAATAGACATTCAAATCGCGGTATCTTTATTGAATTATTGTTCCGTTGTTATCTTAATGCATAGTTTGCATAATATAAATACACAACAACACCAATATTCAAATACATATATAAACACTATGTACCAACACTACAATTTATTTAATTTAGCATATCCATAGTGTTTTAAGGAGTTGTGGTTGAAGATGGTTGGGAGAAGATTGGGAAAGTGAAAGGATTTTTGGGAAGTGGAGGAAACGTGATTTGTGAGGATGATGGAAAATTAGGCATAGATGGAATTGAAAATAATCGTGTTTTGAGGCCATGACGAATAATATTACAAAATATGAGAAAGGATAAAATATGCTTTGGGATTGTATGAGAAGCGAAAGGTGAGTTCTTGATATTATATAGAGTTAGAGTATGGATTTTGAGCGAAACTAGTTTGATTAACCAAAAATAGTTTTAGCAATTTTTGTGTTTGTTAGTTGACTTTTCTTGTATTTGAATAAATAATTTTATTACGTTGGACGTAGGGTTGTTTGACGTTATTAGTTACATTATGGACTGATTTTTATATTTTTTTTTTTATATATATGTTTTTTCAATCGAAAGTAATTATATTCGAGACGCGTCATACATTAAACATAGATATTTTTTATAATCCAAATTTAAACTCGGGTTCATCACATTGTTAGAAATAGACCAATTTCTATTTTATATGTTACAAAAAGAGAAATGATTAAAGGAAGGAGAAAGATACAACCAAAAAGTGCTCATTTGCTTATCACAATTTTGTTAGTTTTAGGATTTAGAGAGAATTGAAGTTGGTTAATTTATTTTATCAAGTTCACTATATTTTCAAAACATCAACTAACAGTGCTACAATTAGTTGATTCTGTAATATAACAAATGAAAAAAGGGGTTTATTGGATCACCACGGATATGGATGGAAAAAAAAATTCTCACAAGTGTTGAGGCAAAATTACAAATTAATATTTTGAAGATAAACTAACAAGTTAATTAATTTGTAATCACGATTCTAATTGTGTTACTATTTAATTTGTGATTTTGAGTGTATTATTCGAAGATAGGTAGACGTATACAACTATACAACAACACAAAATCATTATGATTTATACAAGATCATTATGGTATATAAAAGAACATTCAGATTCATAAGAGCAACAATTTTGGCCAACCAAGATCATTATGATTTTTGACAGTATCAGCCTTATCAAACAAAATCATTTTGGATAATTCGTTTTAAAGATAAAAATGAAATGAATTATTTTTTAAAATACAGATCTTAAGTAAAACAATTATGAAAACAACTCATAACTATGATCAAGCCCAAAAAGTCAAAAGAATGGAAACAACATCAAGAACAATAACAAGATAAAACTCCAAATTGATGACATATGAACAAGTACAGTTGGGACAATAAGGATTAAAAGAACACTAATGATGCACTTTTTTGCAGAAAGTTCAGCTTGCGTACAAAGTAGAAAACTTACACCAAACAGATGTTAAAGATCTTAGTCACATTATTCATTCAACAATAAATGAAGAACGTTCGGGTAATAAAATAAGAATATTATGGATAAAATGGAACACATGTCTATTAAAACATCACTCTAAACAGCTGGATCAGTAACGACAATATAAGTTGTCATCAACTTCCATTTCGCTTATAAGAAGAACCTCAAGGTGAAGAGAACAACAAAAGTTTAAAGTGCAATCAATTCACGACTAAAACAATTATACTTGAGAAATCAAAGCTCTTCAATCAAACAAAAACTTCAATCAAACAAGTGTTAAGTAGATTTCGATCCTTCAACCTTCTTTCATAGTTTCATTTGAAACTCAATACTATATTCTTAAAGATAGTTTGAGTGTTTTGTAAAAATCATTTTTGTGATTAATAGGTAATGTGTAAAAATCCTTTTTGGACTGGAGGGTAAGTGTAAGAAATACTTTTAAGGTTGAAAGGTGAAAACTGTGATTGATCAAGAGGGATCAAAAAAGATTGTACAAATGCCAGAACGTTCTTGTGTAAAACACATTTGTGAAAAAGCTCCCAAATTGTGAGCACTTGACGTAACTTACCTTGGGTGAACCATGATACATCGTTGTGTAATTTTCTTATCCTTATCCTTAATTATTTCTCACTCACAATCACTGGTCACTTAAAAGAATTTGTTTCAAATATTTTCACTAACTAAGAACGTTTTGTATTTTTGTTTTGTAACTAAGATTGATTTTAAGTTAGTTTAAATTTAAAAGCATGAATTAATTTTTAAAAAGGAAATCACAATTCAAACCACTGTTTCTTGCAATTGATATTGCTACTTCAACAAATATCTACAAATAAAATCTGTGACGGAGAGTAGACAATCAACTAAATGGATACCCGAAGATAATATACACATATTTTTTGACTACCCAATAATTAATAGATACAAATAAAGATGTTAAGATATATGTAGCCGTGGGTGTCCATATTCATTAATAAATGAAAAAAATTACTAAATACTTTATTACTTGAAAACTAATTTCTTGTAAAAGGAGGAAGAAACTCTATATTAGATGAATGTGTAATGTATTGAGTTCATTAATTCATTGATAAGTAATTTTGTTGTCAAAAACAGAAGAAAAAAATTTACATACAATTAAAAAGTTACTTTTTTTTACATAAATGAAGTTTTTAAAAAGAATTAAAAAAAGTTACTTTTTTCTACATAAATGAAGTTTTAAAAAGATTTAAATGCATTTTGGTTCTATTATTTTTAATTGGGGCCAAGATTTTAAACATAGTCCTCTAATTTTTAAATGTGGAATTTTAGTCCTCTTTTCACAATTAATTGTTTTTTTTTTCTTTTTTGTAACATTGCAAATTTGGACAAAAAATCTTGTTACAACCTTTATTTCAATTTTATTAGTCAAATATAATTATATTATTTTGAAATCCATTGTATTTGATGTAATCGTGACGGTCCAATTTAGTCTGCTATAGACTTACGAATTAGGTTAAATGACTTACGAATTAGGTTCAATGACTATCCACAATAGTCATTTTTTCATTTGAATCTTTAAGTTGATTCCACGATTACACATCATTCATTTATAATATGTTAATATAAGTATTTAAACAACAATCAATTATTTCAAATCAACATCTAAAAAAAGAACTAAATGAATCTCATCAATAACTCTATGATATATTGAAACATTCATTTAGTTTAATACAATTATTAAGCGAAGTTTCCAAAAAGTGAAGAGAAATAGTGCTTGTAGAATCCCTCTTCCTAATAACTACCCATCTTTTATCCATCCAGTAGGATAACTTAATCTACATGGGTAAAATAAAAAATTTGATGGACACCCATATACTTATTAAACACCTTAAGAGAAAGAAAAAAAATAAAAAAAGATAGTGTAATAATTGTTGATAAAGAGAGAAAAACATAAAATATTGAATAAATGTTAAAAACTTGTGTGCTTACAAATACAAGAACCAGTAACTTAAACAACCAAATTGGAGATACACTAACAAATCCAAACTTGTTGAAATTCCTAAACTTAAATACCATAATAAGATCACGAATTACATTCCTAAAAAAAGATCATGAAGCGTACAGAGGAGGCAAATGGTAGTAGAAAAAGTCAATAAATATTGACATAGAAGTAGAATAGGGTTGGTCTATAAATGTTTATAACTAAATTCTGAAATTGAAAAAGAGGGGAATATGTGATTGGTAGTTAATTGCAAGAGGTGGAAATGTTGGAGAAAGACCTATATAGACGAAAGTTAATTACTTAGGTCAATGCAATATGAGGAAGGTTTGTCTATTGTTCGATTAATTGGACTCCACATAAATAACAAATTTGAAAATCACGTAGAAAATCGTGATATAAAATAAAAAACAAAGTGTAAATAAATAATAAATAGTAATATATATGTAAATATTCGCAAGTAGTTTAGTGATATGATTCACACGACGTTCGCAAGCAGTTATATTAGATGAACTAATATCAACTGCGAGGCAGGGATCTAATATAGTTGACAACATCCAAAAAGATATAAGACTTTAAATCATTGAAAAGTTCAGATCCCAATAAATTTTTTAAAAAATATTTATTCCTTATTTTGATTTTTTTCGTAAAAAATTATTTTTTTTAGTATTCAAAATACTTTATATAAAATTAAAATATAGACTAAAAATAAATAAATATATTTTAGAAACTAAATTTAAAAGATCATAAATATATAAAATTAAAAATATATTTAATTCAATACAAATTCACCTCATTTTATTATACTATATAAAATAAAATTGGAATTCCGGCTTTATGTCTTGGTCTTGGTGCATGGACAAATGACTGGCCGTGCACATATGCCGACTAGGCGAGTAGCTTTAGGTTTTTGTGGCACGGTCTGCATCGATTATGAGGTAAAAGACATCCAATTTAAAGATTAAAATACTTACAGTTCAGTTAAACTTTTGAGGATAACTCTAAAAATTCTAATCCTATCCATTTTTTTTTAAAATTAAACGGATTTTGATTAATTCAAATTATAATTTGTAAATAATATTATAATATTAATATTATGATTTCTTCACTCTAATAAACTTTTTAAGAGGATAATTTCTAAAATTTTGTTGAGAATAATAGAAAGTATTATGAGAGGATGAGTGTCTTCTTAACAACTTTTAATATTTTTCTTTTGTATGAGTTGTGTTTGATGATGATGAGTTCATCTCTATTTATAGTGGTGATGATGCTTCAATATAAAATGAAGTCCTAAGTATTCGTTGGTGTTTTGGTCGATTGTCCATGGTCTTTATTTAAAATTTCAATTTTGCCATTCATTTGTCCTTGTAAGACAAAAGTTGGGATGATGAGTTTTAAGTCCATCATCAGATATACGAATTGAACTTCCATGAATTATGACGTGACTTGTTGTGCTTTTTGACCTTTTTCTTTTTCAACAATTGTTGGATCTTGTTTTTTTAGTCAAGGACATCACCTTTTGTACTTTGATATTTTTACTCATTCTATCATGTACAAGGATGAAGGGAAAATATAAGTTCATCTTTTCTTATGTTTTGTTTATCCTCTTTCGTTGAGGACATAAATTCATTCTATTATTCAACATTATTTATCTTTTAACATAAATTCATCATTTCTTCAGTATAGTTTATCCTCTATTATAGAAGTTATAATTTAATCATCCACGTGTTTATCCTCCCACGTAGAGGACATAGTAAACATGTGAAAAGACACTTCATCTGATCAAGAAGGTGAGAAACATGTTTTCTAAATTTGATACACTCAAGAGCACATATTAGATAACACATATAATCATAATCTGTGAAACAATTTTGTTATCATTAAAACATTTTAGATAGATTTTGTCTCAACAATCTTCCTTTTCTTGATCATGACAAAATTCTTTAGATTATGATTCTGATGAATGAAATTGCATAAGTAATTATTTGGTTATGCTCCCCCTCAACATATGCATAACTTTGTGTTTTTTTAAATTTTGCTCCACTGCAACATATGCATAAATATTTGGGATAACCATTTTGAATCAAAATATAATTTCATTAATTGCTCAAGAAAACAAAGACTACAAAGTGGTTCAAAAGAAGAAAAAACATAACTAATAAAGAGGATTGAAATGTAAAAGTTTCAAAAAAACATCATCTAAAATGCAAAAAGTTGACAATTTTAACTCATAATCTTTCTCCCCCAAGATTTTTCAACCATCAAAAAGTGTCATAGTCCTCAAAGATATTTGGATGGAGATGAATCATCAGAAGAGGACGAGGTTGAAAGATGAGGAAGATCTCGATGAGGAGGTTGAGGTAGTAGAATAAGAGGATGATCTGTGGGGGGTAATGGTGGTGATAAAATGTTTAGTGTGTTGGAACCAAATTGGTCTTACATTTAGAATTTTGATGTTAACCAAAGTATTTTATGAAAACAATATATTTGACTACAAAGAGTATGAAAAGAGATTCATGTAATTAAAAAAAATCTAAAACAAGATTTGATTCCAAATTATAATTGATGAAAATCTAAAATAAGATTTTATTCAAATTTATAATTGATGAAAATCTAAAATAAGATTTGATTCATAGTTATAATTGAAGAAAATCTTTGATCAAGTTGAAAAGAATATATGGTCAATATTTAATGAAGATTTGAAGAATATTTTATCAGTATTTAATGAAGATTTGAAGAATATTTGATCAACATTTAATTAAGATTTAAAGAATATTTGATCAACATTTAATGAAGATTTAAAGAATATTTGATCAACATTTAATGAAGATTTGATCATAAATTGAATAAGAGTTTATTTGAAGAATTTACATACTTATTCTACATAAAATAGGAACATAATCAATCTGAAGATTTACAAACTCTAAACAAAATAGAAATAGAATCAAATTGAAGAATTTTCAAACTCAATTTGAACAAGATACAATTCAAAATTAAAAAAGACTAAATTGAAGCCCAAATTTTCACTAAAAATATACACTCAAGGCTGAAGGAGAAAAGCATCGAAAAACAGAAAATAGTAGAAGAACTTAAGCTCAAAGTTCTCAATTCATCTTATAGTTCAAAGAGAGAAACACTTGTTCAAGTTAGAAATATTTTTTGAGTGTTTTTTTCTTAGAGTGTGAGAGTTATTATTATCATCAGCTTTGTTAGAAGCAACTACTCAAGTTCCAATCTTTTGTATCCAACCCAATTGTGGTTTAGTTCCTTCTTCAATCTAGGGCTGTTAGGTTGTTAGGAGAAGACTTGGCTTGTAGGGTCAAAGTGGTTAGTTTCTCAAAAGTCTGGGGTTGTTAGGCTGTTTGGGAAGACTGGCTTGGAGGGTCAGGTGCTTTGTAATTCAAGGTATTTGAATTAGTGGATTAAAGCCTTATGAATGATGGGACTGGATGTAGCCTAGTAAGTGGTGAACCAGTATAAAGCTATGCGTCAAATTATTTATGCTTTCGTTGTTTGCTACTTCTGAATCTAATTGCTTTTATCTAAGTAATTCATAAAAAATCAACCAACCTTCATCAAATTAATAAAAATTTATCAACTTTAGCAAACACAATTCAATCCCCCTTCTCGTGTTTGCACCTTCAATTGGTATCAGAGCTCGATCTCAAGGCTGAGCACTTTATAGTGTTTGAGAAAAGATCCAAGGGTTCAACATGTCTAGATTCAATGAAGAAGATGTTGGAGGAAACATCAACAAACCACCTCTGTTTGATGTAGAACGTTTTGAGTACTGGAAGGACATGTTGAAAAGCTTTTTTATTTCACAAGATCCTAAACATTAGGACTTGATGTAAGATGGTTATATTGCTTTGAAGAATATTAATGTTATTGAAATTCCAAGAAATGAGATGAATACTGATTAGAAGAAGATATACAAGATGCATCATAAGTCTACAACATTCATGATAAATGCAATCACATTCAAGGAGTTTGACAAGTGAGCTAACAAGGAGACAAAAAAAAGTATTTATGATAGTCTGATTATGACCTATGAAGGAAGTAAGCAAGTTCAAGAATCAAAGGCCAACCTCCTAGTCAAAACGTATGAGTTGTTCAAGATGGAAGAAGATAAAGACATTGAAACAATGTTTTCTAGATTCCAGACCTTGGTATCAGGATTAAAGGTACTTGAGAAGAGTTTTACTATTGTTGATCATGTGAAGAAAATTCTTAGGAGTCTGAAAAGCAAGTGGAGACCTAAGATCACTGCTATTTAGGAAACAAAGGATCTGAATACTCTAAAGCTAGAAGAATTAACCAACTATCTCAGATCACATGAAATTGACCTTGCAGAGGATGAGTCCAAGAAGAAGCAACCAACCATGGCTTTGAAATCAAAGCAGAAGAAAGTTGAAGGCACTAACAGAATCAGAGGATGATGATTCAAATGACCAGAATGAAGATTTAGAGGAAGAGGAACTAGCATTTATACGCAGAAAAGTTTAGAAGATGTGGCATAATAAAAAGAAGAATTTTTCCCAAAGATATTCCAAGCAATCCAATAGAGGGAATAATGATAATTATGACAAGAAAAATATCATCTGTTACGGATGTAATGAACTTGGACATATCAAGTCCGAATGTTCAAATATAGAGAAAGAGAAACACCAGAGGAAATATTCCATACCCAAGAAGAAGAGTATGAGGGCTACATGAGATAATTATGAGGAATCCTCTGACGATGAACAAGAAGATTTGGGTATGATGGCCCATCCCAACTCTACCTCTGAATCCAACACAAATTATGACTCTAGAAGTGAATCAACAAATGAAGAAATTGAGGTATTTTCTGAATTTACTCGATCTGATTTATTTACTTCTATAAATGATTTTTTAAAATGAATCACAAATTGTCTTTAAAACTGAAAACACTTAGGAAAGAAAATAAAAATCTAACTGAAAAAGTTAATGTTTTAAAGAATCAAAGTGTTGAATTTAAAACAAATAATGCAACTCTGAAAATTGATATTACTGAACTTGAAATAGAGAATGCTAATATGAAAACTGATATTACTGAACTTAAGACAAATAATGCAACTCTGAAAACTAATATTATTGATTTTAAAACAGAAAATGCAAATATGAAAATTGATATTGCGGAACTTAAAGCTAAAAATCTAACTTTGAAAATTAATTATAGTTCAACATTAATTGCAAATACCACATGTAACTCTGATAAGCATGAAAAAGTATTTTAAGATTTTATTGATAATGATATGGAAAGAAGCAAGTATGCATCTATGAGTTATGGGGTTAGTAGGAATGATTAAAGAGGAATATGATTTCAGGTAAAAGTAATTGAATCTAAATTTATTCCCTCTAATGATTTATGTACTGTTTGTTATAAGAAATGTCACACTAAAATATCTTGTCATATCCTAACTACATGGAAAGACAAGAAATCTTTAAGATCTAATAAACCAGGACCCAACCAGATTTGGGTACCAAAGGATAAAATTATTTATGTTGCAAATGTTCTAAGCAACAAAATTGAAACACCAGTCATTGTGCCTGATCAATGGATGCTTGCAATATATGAAGGCAAAAAGATCTATGTTCCATGACCTAACAAACAAAAGCCAACTAACTCTAGTGGAAGAAGGACTAGTCAACACAATGCCTATTAGAACTAGAACCATATGATGAACCAGACATATCTGGAGTATCAACAGAATCAAAACTGGCAAAGCATGTTGAGAATACTGCAAGTTTACCGGAACTAGAGGAAGCAGATGTAGACAAATCAGAAGATGACAAATCTTTAGAGGATGAATCTGATCAAGTTAGAACCAATCAAGTTAAGTCAAATGGAATATTTGGATGGAAGTACAAGACATATCATTCATTTAAAGTTCAAGTGATCATTTGAGGATTAGATCATCATTAAAATATACCTCTTTGATTGACTCACTCTTGTCAATAGTGCATACCTATACTGATCAAGCATTCGTAGATGACATATGGGTTCTTGCAACGCAAGAAGAGTTAAATAAACTTAAGAGGAACAATGTTTGGGATCTCTGGACCAAATAAGAACATTATTGGAACCAAGTGGGTTTTCAGAAACCAGTTAAATGAAAAAGGTGAAGTGGTCAGAAAGAAGGCAAGACTTGTTGCACATGGCTACAATCAACAAGAGGGCACTGATTACACTTAGACATTTGTTCTAGTGGCCAGGTTAGAAACTATTCATATTCTACTTTCTTTTGCTGCAAAGAATAACTTTGCATTATTTCAAATGGATGTTAAAAGTGCTTTTCTAAATGGTTATATAAATGAAGAAGTCTATGTTAAACAACCCTTAGGTTTTGAAAGTTCTAAACTTCCAAATCATGTTTTTAAACTTAGGAAATCTGTGTATGATCTAAAACAAGCACCTAGGGCATGGTATGATAGACTTACTAACTTCTTGCTTAAAAATAACTTTGAAAGAGAAAAAGTTGATAATACACTCTTTAGATGACACTCTTATTATTCAAGTTTATGTTGATGACATTATTTTTGGATCTATTAATGACACTATTTGTCAAGAATTTTCTAAATGGATGCAACTTGAATTTTAATTGAGTATGATGGTAGAACTTAAGTTCTTCTTAGGGATACAAATTCAGCAAAGTAAAAAGGGTATATATATTCATCCAACTAAATATACAAAAGATCTGCTTAGGAAGTTTAAGATGAGTGATTGCAAACCTATGGCTACACCAATACACTCTACTTGTTCACTTGAAAAAGATGATTCAGGTGAAAAAGTTGACAAAAATACCTATAGAGGAATGATAGGATCCCTACTTTACCTTACTGCTTTCAAACCTGACATCACATTTAATGTGCAAGATTTCAAGTTAACCCTAGTGAATCACATTTAACTGTTGTTAAGAGAATTCTCAGATACCTAAAAGGTACTACCAACCTTACCCTGTGCTACAAGAAATCTACTAAGTACAAACTTAGTGGATACTGTAATTCTAATTATGCTAGAGATAAACTTGAGAGAAAGAGCACCAGTGGCAACTGCACATTTTTAGGTGACAACCTAATATCTTGGTCAAGTGAGAGACAAAATACAATTGCAATGTCAATAATAGAGGCTGAATACATTCAGTAACTAGTTGTAGTTCTCAACTACTTTGGTTGAAACATTCTCGTCTTCTGCGACAACACTTCTGCCATTTGTCTAACCAAAAAGGTTATCTTACATTCTAGAGCTAAACACATAGAGATCAAACACCACTTTATTAGGGACTTTGTTCAAAAAGAGGTATTAAACATTCAGTTTGTAGACACTGAACCCCAATGGGCTGACATTTTCACCAAACCATTACCTGAAGATAGGTTTGACTTCATCAAGAAAAACCTAAACCTTACCTTTATATCTGACTGATGTTGTGATCACTTCAAAATAGTTTTGTTTTACAGTAGTTATCATATTTTCTTGTATTATGTTATATTTATTTTATTAAACAAATTAAAAAATAAAAGCGAAAACACAAAAAAAAAGGAAAGAGACAAAGTTTCATTTTCAAGTCTTTTTGTCTGATGACAAAAAGGGAAGAAATATATTTGATAATGTGGGGAGAAAATGATATTGAGACTTAGGGGGAGTCAAAGAAATATAAAGAAAAGTTGTTATAAAAAATACAAGTTTTGTCATCATCAAAAATAGAGAGATTGTTGGAACCAATATGGTTTTACATTTAGAATTTTGATATTAACAAAAGTATTTTATGAAAATAATATATTTGACTTTAAAGAGTATAAAAGAAGATTCATGTAATTGAAGAATATCTAAAATAAGATTTGATTCCAAATTATAATTGATGAAAATCTAAAATAAGATTTGATTTAAATTTATAATTGATGAAAATCTAAAATAAGATCTGATTCATATTTATAATTGAGAAAATCTTTGACCAAGTTGAAAAAAAGATATGGTCAATATTTAATGAATATTTGAATATCTAATGAAGATTTGTAGACTATTTGATCAACATTTAATGAAGATTTCAATAATATTTGATCATCATTTAATGAAGATTTGATCATAATTTGAAGAAGAGTTTATTTGAAGAATTTACATACTCAATCTACATAAAATAGGAACAAAATCAATCTGAATAATTTACAAATTAAATCTACACAAAATAAAAATAGAATCTAATTGAAGAATTTTCAAACTCAATATGAACAAAATACAATTCAGAATTAAACAATGACTAAATTGAAGCTCAAATTTTCACTATAAATAGACACTCGAGGCTGAAGGAGAAAAAAATCGAAAAATAGAAAAGAGTAGAAGAACTCAAGCTCAAAGTTCTCAATTCATCTTAGAGTTCAAAGAGAGAAACACTTGTTCAGGTTAGAAATATTTTTTGAGTGTTCTTTTCTTAGAGTGTGAGAGTTATTATTATTATTATCAGTTTTGTTAGAAGCAAATAATCAAGTTCCAATCTTTTGTATCCAACCCGATTGTGGTTGAGTTCATTCTTCAAACTGGGGTTGTCGGGTTGTTAGGAGAAGACTTGACTTGTAGGGTCAAAGTGGTTAGTTCCTCAAAAGTCTGGGGTTGTCAGGTTGTTTGGGAAGACTTGGCTTGTAGGATAAATGTGGTTAGTTCGTCAAAAGTATGAGGTTGTCAGGCTATTTGGGAAGACTAACATGGAGTACCAGGTGCTTTGTATTTCATGGTATTTGATTTAGTGGATTAAAGCCTTCTAAATGAAGGGACTGAATGTAGCCAAGTAAGTGGTGAACCAGAATAAAGTTATGCATCAAATTATTTATGCTTTCATTATTTGCAGCTTTTGAATCCGATTGCTTCTTATCTAAGTAATTCATAAAAATCAATCAACCTTCATCAAATTAGCAAAAATTTATCAACTTTAACAAACACAATTCAATCATCTTCTCGTGTTTGCACCTTTATAGTGACCCATTCTAAGAGGAGACCAAAGTGAGTCAAGGTCTGTTGAAAAGAGTTGAAGCTTTCAAATAGTTTCTTTTGATCTTTTCTAATCTGTTTGAGAAACCTTAATTCCTTTTGAGTACGTTTAGCGTCAGTCATCTTTTCAGACATAGTGTTGCATTGATCTTGAGGCATTGCATTTACACTTGCACTTTTGTTTTGGGAACTTATACCTTTGTCTTGGTCTGAATTTTCACCAGTTTTGTGAGGAATGAATCAATGGAGCTGAATCATCTAGTGACTTCAAGAATGTGAATTTTTGAGGTTTCGCTTATCCTTGGTGGGACGGATGAACCAAACAATGGAGGAGATGTGGGAAGAACTGGACGACGATCAACAACATGGCTTACCTTTATTAGGGAAGTGAAGATTTGAGACATTGAACAAGACAATTGGGCACTTTGATTGGGACTTACAAACATATATGGTGGAAAAAGAAAGGTGTCTTGCATATTTTGAGAGTCTCCATGGGCTTTACAACCTGAGTAGTTTTTGGAGGAGAAAATTGACGGTGAGTGAGATTTATATCAACTATAATTTTTCACCATCTTCCATGAGTTGGTGAGTAGTATCCTCCAATAGCTCATCAACAAGAGGATTAACTTCATGATATGTAGAAGAGACAATGTTGTGATTTGGTGATGGATGTGTTTCAAAATCAAATAAAAGATTTGTTGAGGTGAAAGATGTGGTATGGTTCGCATAGATTTTTTGTTCTTAAGTGGTGGCAGGAGTAATGAAGGCATCCTCAAATGGAGGACTAGTGATAGGAGTTGTTGATTTGAGTGGCTTTTATGATGTGGGTATGGTTTTTTGTATTTTCTTCTTAGTTGTTGTAATCATTTTTTAGTTGGAATGGTTGTTGAGGAGGCTTTGATAGTTTCCTTTTTGTGAGATGGCTTGTTTATTGAATTGACCCTCATCTGATTGAATTTTCTGGCAAAAAAGATATTGTTCATATAAATGGACTGCTTGTCCTTTAATGGAACTTTGAAAATTTTGAAGATTTTGGTGAGGATCATGCCATAGGGAGTTGAGCTGAGAGACCGAGGCCGCATTCATCATAAAACAAAAATTGATATTTCCCAGGTGCAAAGGGCTTCTAGTGATGAGATGATGAATGATTAGTAGGTCAACCTTAATGACCTTTTCTAAGATTCTTGTGCGAGGAACGACAAAGTGAACACATATTTTATGAAGTACTCTACACATTGGTAAAAGGTTGGAAGCAACCTCATGTTTGGGAGGTGTGGTGTGAATGTTGTTTAAAATAGTTGTTCGAGAGATATTGCACAAAGAGTATCAAGACTCAGTGAAGATGTAAGGACCTTAATTTCGAACGTCCATAATGTAACACAGGGTGTTTGGAGTGACTTCTATATGCACGTCTTTAAGAATGATGTTTAGAAATATGTCCCCTTAGAGACAATGGCAGTGTTTAAGGCTATAACAAGTTTTGGATATTGAGGTTCATCAAATTTTAGAAAGGATGTCCAACCTAGTTGATCAAATATTTCTTCAACATTAAAACCACCCTTTTCCAGTTCTTCAAGATCTATTGTTTTGTCGTTTACTATAAACTTGTCTTGCTACCTTTTAGTATATTGTGTTTCTAAAGTTTTAGGCTCAAACAGAGGAATTTTTGCTTTGATTTTAGAGGAGGATACATGAGGTTTTGGTTTGGAGGAGACTTCCTTTTGATAGGTTTCAAGGTAGAGGTTTTGGGCTTGGAAATATCATAATTAGGGTTTTTAGAATCATATAATTCTATGACATTTATGGTGTTGTCCTGTGGTGGTTTTCTGGAATAAACTACTCCAGACATTAGACTTGAGGAACTTTTGGTGGAGGCAGACTGAGAAGATTTTGATGATGATGCCCATTTTGGTTTGGTGGAAGTAAGATGAGGAGGAGGAGGAGAGAGGACGAGGGCAGTGGACGTGTATAAAGGAGGATGGATGATACTGACTGGTTCAGGTTTTACAAAATATGGTGAAATTGCTTCCTCTTATGAGTGATACAAATCAATTGAAAAACTATCAGATAGACTATCTGATGAGTTTGTTGAGAATTTTTCGTTTAGCAGTAAATTTGGTTCAAGCCATTGTCAAATAGGGGAGTTGAGGATCTGTGTTCAGGAATGAAGAAAGTGTTTTGAAATTTTTTTTAAAAGAAGAATTTTGAGAGATTATGTAACCGTTAGAGGGAGAGGGAAAAGTTAGTAGGAAATCATTAGAGGTTAGAGTATGATTTATGTTTTCAAGGGAGAAGTAGCTGTTTTGAAGTTAATACATGTTGGTTACGATGAGGTGGCAGAGGAGAGAGAGAGAGAGAGAGGGAGAATCAGCAGCAAGACACGTGCACATTTTTTTTCTTCAACTTTTGACCTTTTGGTTCATCTTCAGATTTGAAAGAGGATGTTACTTAACCTATTGGTTCATCGTAAGACATAAGGAGGACATTCCCTTATATTCTTTCTCAAATTTGAAAGAGGATGCTAGTTGTCAGATATAATAATGATCCAATCATTCCCTTATATTCTTTTTCATATATGGATTTTCTTTCATCATCCTTATGTAACATTGAAGATAGGTATATGTGAGTAGCCACTATTTTGGCTGCATTCATGTTATATTTTTTTAGAAGATCTTTGGTGTATTTTTCTTGAAAAATAAAGATATCGGTTCCCAATTGTTTAATTTGTAAACCAAGAAAAAAATCATAATATGCTCATTTCAAATTCACTTTGCATGAGGTTAGAAAAATCTTTACGCATCTTTTCATTTGTAGACCCAAAGATTACGTCGTCAACGTATATTTGAACAATCAATAAATCATCTTTTATAATTTTCTTGAAGAGTGTAGTGTCAATTTTTCCTCTTGGGAATCCATTTTCTTTTAAGAAGGAATTTAAGCTCTCATACCAAACTCGAGGGGTTTGCTTTAATTCGTTAAGAGCTTTTGAGAGTTTAAATACATGGTTAGACTTCTTCTCGTTCACAAAGCCATGAAGTTGGTGAATATATACTTCCTCGTTTAAGAAACCATTCAAAAAGGCATTTTTGATATCTATTTGGAATAGTTTAATACCTTTTTGACTGACATAAGCAATGAGTATTATGATAGCTTCAAGTTTGGAAACCGTGCAAAATTTTCATCATAGTCAATTTCTTTTTGTTGATTGTATCCTTGTGCCACAAGTCTTACTTTGTTTTTTATGACTTTTCCCTCCTCGTTTAATTTATATATAAATATCCATCTTGTTCCAATGATGGTTTTGTCTTGAGGATTAGGCACTAAATTCCATACGTCGTTCCTTTCAAATTATGACAATTCTTCCACTATAACCTCCACCCATGATTTGTCAATAATTATTTGATCAATTATTTTTGGTTCAACTTGAAAAATCATACCCATGTTGATTATGTTTCCTTTCAAAGATTGTCCGATCTTGATGCCATCAACAATGTTTCCAATGATTTGGTCAGGAGGATGATATGTTATCATCTTCCATGCTATTAAAGGTTGTTGTGAGGTTGTGTCAAATTAATCTTCTTCATTTGACTATTGAGTTTTGGAGGATGAATGTTCATCTTTGTCATATTTATTCATATTTTCTAAACACAAGTCATCAAACTCATAAAAAATAACATGTATGGTTTCCTCCATATTTTGAGTCTTAAGGTTATATATTCTATATCCTTTTGACGATGTGGAGTCTTCGAAAAAGATAACTTTATTAAATTTTGGATCAAACTTTTCCAAATTTTTTTATTATTTAAGATGTAACAATAACATCCAATATATAAAAATATGAGAGATATTTGGTTTTCTACCTTT
Organism: Cicer pinnatifidum; assembly: GCA_037974775.1. Lineage (NCBI taxonomy): Eukaryota > Viridiplantae > Streptophyta > Magnoliopsida > Fabales > Fabaceae > Cicer > Cicer pinnatifidum. The sequence goes on from JBBPBR010000003.1 coordinate 57,443,778, forward strand.
CTAAAGTTCGTATGAAGTTTTGTTTAAGATTTTTTTAATGGATATTCGGTTTGAAACATAACATGATGTGTTAATAGCTTCAGTCCAAGAATATTTTTTAATGTTTACTTCATTTAAAATAGTTCTAGCCATTTCTTATAAAGTTCTATTTTTTTCTTTCAACAACTCCATTTCGCTGAGAAGTTATTGGTCAAGAAAAATTATGTGATATCTCGTTTTCATCAAAAGATTTTTGAAATATTCATTTTCAAATTCTCTTCCGTGATCACTTCTTACAAAGACAATATTTATTCCTTTTTCATTTTGAATCTTCTTGTAAAAGATTCAAAATGCCTCAAAGGCTTCATCTTTTTATTTTAAAAATGGAACACAAGTAAATCGTGAAAAATCATCAACAATTACAAATCCATTTCTTTTTCTACTAACACTTGGAGTTTTGATATGATCAAAGAGGTCAATATGAAGACGTTCAAGAGGTTGATTTGTTCATATGATATTTTTAAAGTTAAAACTGCTTTTAACTTGTTTTCCTTTGGCACAAGCTGCACATATTTTGTCTTTCTCAAAATTTATTTTTGGAAGACCTTAAACTAATTCAAGTTTATATAATTTAGAAATAGTGTTCAAGCTTGTATAACTCGCTCGTTTGTGCCAAATCCATTTATCCTTTTCAATAGACATAAAACAAGATTCAATAGGCAAATCATCCATTTATAAAACATACAAATTCTTCTTTCTAATTCAATAGAAAAGAACTTTACCTGAGAATGAATATTTAATCTCGCAGAGAGTGAGTTTAAAGATTACTTCAAAGTCGTTGTCATAAAGTTGATTGGTACTTAGTAGATTATGTTTTAAACCATCCACATATTGGAAATCCTCTATTTTAACAGAGTTATTTTTTCCAATAATATCGGTTCTTTTAATTTGAGTTTTATGATTATTTCCTAAAGTAATTAATCTCCGGTCCTTTTTCTCTAAAGAAATAAAGCAATGTTTATCTCATGTCATATGTCCTAAGCAACCATTGTTCAAGAACCAAGACTTTCTTTTGTTGGTCAAAGGATGATCCAGTGTTAGAATTTCCTTTTGTCTTAGGTATCCATAGTGTGTTGGGTCTTTGTTGGTTAATATTTTCTTTTGTAAGAATTTTGTTTTGTGATAGCATGTAGAGTCAAGATGTCCATACTTACCATAAAACAAATATTCTTTCTTGATTTGTTCAACCTTTTTCGCATGACAATTTTTAAGAGTATGTATTGGTTTTTGAAACTAGGACATTTTGGTTTATCCTATAATTTTTGAGGTAGAAATAAATTGTCATGCATTTTTTGCATTTGAGAACTTTGAAAACCAATACTAGCTTTGTCAAAAATTCTTGATTGAGAACCCATAATATTTTGGAATGTCTCATTAGATTTAATGAAATCGAAAATGTCATTTTTTAGCTCATCAACTTGTATTTTTAAACTTATGTTTTTTGTCTCCTCTTTTGGAGGATGAATTTTGACATTCCTTTTGTTGAAAATCTTTTGCTGCCCATACATCCTTTTATGAGATTGCTGCGTCCAAAATGATTTTTTTTTCATATATGTCATTATTGGCTTGAAGTGCCTCGTTAAGTTTCTTTATCTCATAAAATTAATTTTTTTAGAAAACCACATTTATGAGAGAGAGTGTTTGAGTCATTTAATAGATGGTCAAATTTTATTTCTAGTTTTTCACATGTAGGACAAAGTTCTATTGTGATTACCTCTTCAATATCTGAATTTGCCATGAGACGGAGATTTGCAAATTCATCCTTTTCATGTTCAAAGGATGAGCCATCACTGTCATCCCATGTAGTCATCATAGATTTATTTTTGTAGGGAAATCTTCTTGGATTTGTTTTGCTTAAAGGATATTTAGTTTTATAGTATCCTATCTTGTTGCATCCAAAACATGTTATTTGAATTTTATCGGATTTTTCCTTTTGATTAGGTATTTTATCTTGTCCTCTATGATTCGTTATCCTTTAAATTCTTTTAGATATCAAGGTGAGTTCATCCTCATACTCGGATAGAGGATATTCAAGGTTTTGTACTTTTATGACTTCTCCATCTCGTTTGGAGCCTGGAGGGTGGACTTTTAGTTTGATTTGTTTTAAGAGCAACCATTTTTACCTTTTTGCTTGGTTTATATGAGAGTAATAATGGTTAGTGTTCCAACCAGATCTTCTAATTTCGTGGTGACCAAGTTTCTTGCTTCTGTGATGGCAGTCACTGTTGGTCTCCATTATCTTGGTAGACTCTTTAGAATTTTTCTTATCCTCTCTTGGACAAAGTATTCTTTTCCAAGGGACCACATGCTATTTAGTATAACAGTGAGTCTTGAAAACATTTCATCAATCGTTTCCTCCTCCTTCATATCGAACAATTCAAATTATCGTACTCACATATCAACCTTTGCTTTTTTTATTATTTTTTTTTATGTGACTTGAAACTTCATGATGGATCTTCAAGGTATCGCATAGTTCCTTGATACTTTATTTTTGTACTTTTATGACTTCTCCATCTCGTTTGGAGCCTGGAGGGTGGACTTTTAGTTTGATTTGTTTTAAGAGCAACCATTTTTACCTTTTTGCTTGGTTTATATGAGAGTAATAATGGTTCATGTGCTCTTAGTGTTCCAACCAGATCTTCTAATTTCGTGGTGACCAAGTTTCTTGCTTCTGTGATGGCAGTCACCGTTGGTCTCCATTATCTTGGTAAACTCTTTAGAATTTTTCTTATCCTCTCTTGGACAAAGTATTCTTTTCCAAGGGACCACATGCTATTTAGTATAACAGTGAGTCTTGAAAACATTTCATCAATCGTTTCCTCCTCCTTCATATCGAACAATTCAAATTATCGTACTCACATATCAACCTTTGCTTTTTTATTTATTTTTTTATTTATGTGACTTGATACTTCATGATGGATCTTCAAGGTATCGCATAGTTCCTTAGCGCTTTTGCATTCTTCGATTCTATCATATTCTTCCCTGCTCAAAGCACACATTAAAAATAAATGAGCTTTAAAGTTTATAAGTACCTTGGTGGTTTCATCAGCAGTCCATTGTGCTTGAGGTTTTTCATTTGAGGTTGAATCAACATTGTTAATTATGATGACGTGATTCCCATTTTCAACCACATACCACATGTTGTTATCTTGTGACATGAGAAACAACCTCATTTTTCCTTTCCGATGAGAGTAATTTGTGCCATAGAAGTAGGATAACCTATTAGAGGATTCTCCTTCAAGTATATATTTAGCTTTTGACATTTTTTCTTTTTACCAATCTTTTTCTCTTACATGATTAGATGTAATTTTCTAGAGAACCTTGCTCTGATGCTGATTAAAGTAACTAAAATATCACTAGAAGGGGGTTGGATAGTGATATTGTACTTTTCTAGAATTTTCTTATCCTTTTTAAAATTGTATCCTCTGTGAGAGGATGGATAATAGTTTTTAGAGGATAAATGTTTGAAACTGAAATATGAGTTACACAAAATAAAGAGTATAAAGTATAAAAACGACACACCAAAATTTATACTAGTTCACCTAAAATAGGTTATGTCTAGTCCTCACTAACTTGTGAGTTTTCACTATGGCTCAAAAAGACTTGTCCTCTAACGGGACTCTTTTTCACTATCCATTTTCTTAGCCTCAACATGCTTACAATTTTTTCTTCTTGATGTGTATGATTCTTTCACTATAATAAACTTTCTAAGAGGATGATTTCTAAGATATAGTTGAGAATAATATAAAGTATTATGAGATGATGAATGTGCTCTTCACAACTTTTAATATTTGTCTTTTGTATGAGTTGTGTTTGATGGGGATGAGTTTATCTCTATTTATAGAGGTGATGATGCTTCAATATAAAGAGAAGTACACAATATTCGTTTGAGTCTTGTTTGATTGTCCATGGTCTTTATTTGGAATTGCAATTTCGCCATTCGTCTGTCCTTGTAAGACAAAAACTAGGAGGATGAGTTTCCAATCCATGCTCGGATAAGAGGATTGAGCTTCCATGAATTATGACATGACTTGTGCTCTTTGACCTTTTTCTTTTTCAACAACTATAGGGTCTTGCTTTTTTAGTCAAGAACATCACCTTTTGCACTTTGGTATTTTTACTCATTTTCTCATGTACGAGGATGAATGGAAAATAGAAGTTCGTCATATATTCTGTTTTGTTTATTCTGTGTCATAGAGGGAATCAATTCATCATCTTATTCAACATTGTTTGTCTTATGACATAAATTCATCATTTATTAAGTATTGGTTATCCTTTATCATAAAGGTTATAATTTCATCCTCCACTTGTTTATCCTTTTAGGTAGAGGACATAGTAAACATGTGAAAAGACGCTTCATTTGATAAAGAATGCGAGGAATCTGTTTTCTAAATTTGATACACTTAAGAGCACACATTAGATAACACATATAATCAAAAAAATTGAAATAATTTTGTTATCATTAAAACATTTGAGAGAAAATTTATCTAAACAATATGATTGTGACTGGATCAGTTGCTAAGAAACCCGAAAATCGATTAGTGACTAATGTGTTTTACATGATGATTCTTGAATATCTCATAAGTCTAAAAAACAAGTCACTATATCTAGAAATTCTTCAGCAGTAGAGTATGTGACAACGACTTCTATAGTGTGTGAAATAGAATGGTCGACTTATCTACTTCAAGACCTCCAAACTAACTTCACTGCACCAACTTTGCCATATGTAACAACTAGCCAACTAGACACATCATGACAAATTCATCATTTCACGAACACACCAAACATATCAAACTTCATTGTCATCTTGTTCGCGATAAGCTTCAACAAAAGTTGTTTCATTTATTGCCTATTAGTTATTTCCAATAGTTATCATATGTTTTTATCAAATGTTTAAATACCAAACTATTTTAGATTTGCTATTCTAAGATGTGCTTAATGGACTTTTGTGCAGTAGTTCAGGAGATGTTATTAAATATAGTTATTTCTATTTTAATTTAGTTTGTATAATTGACTTAGTCCTATTAGTTCTACTTGACTTAATTTTTTTTTTATTTCCTTTAGTCAATTAGAGTAACTAATTTACATTTAAATGAGTTATATTACTTCTCATTTGTATTTCACATATAAATACTTTGTATCCTATCATTATTTGTTAATGAGAATGCGACACTTCAATAAATTATTACATGTGTTATTATATAATCAGTATTTATAATATTTTAATATTATAAATTATATTCGATGTATATGTAAGTATTGCTCTAGGATGGCTATGACACAAGGACCTTTCGAAAAATGATACATGTACGTGTTTCGAAATAAAATAGACTATTTTTTTTTAATCTTTTATGTAGAATTTAAAAATTATATATCATCAATATAAAATAATTTCATATTAATATTTAATAAAAAATTAAAAAATTATAATATATTCACATAAATTTATTTTGTAATCAAAACAAAGATAATTAGCAAATACTACTATCTAACTTATTAGATGTGAGTATATTTCCTAATCTTCTTTGTCATATATGAAAAAACACAATAAAACACCCAAACAACGATAGACCAAAAAAAAAAATTGTAAGAAAAAGAAATATAGAAGATTTATCTGTCTTCCAAATATAGTGCGTGGACACCAACTTTTATTTTTAGAACGATGCGATAATTTGTCAAAAAAAAAAAACTGCGTTAAAAAAGAGAAAACAAAATGGTGGGGTCGCCTTGCTTAGTTGTCAACCCAGTTGTATAAGGCCAACTCCTTAGAACGAGGAACCGGTGAACACCGTTGATAGTTAAACTAATCCCCGGTTGTTCCGGTTACTTCTTCTCCGTTCTCCGTTCTTCCGCCGCCCCAAATTTTTTCCTTACAAACCCCTACCGGCATATTCCGGTCACTGACTTCACCTCTTCTCTTATACCCCAAAAACAAAAGAATCAACACAAAAATAATTATTTAAAGAAAAAAAAATAAAAAGCAAGAAAAAACTTTAGAGAAAAAACCCAATCCTTTCGTCTCAGATAAAGTAATTGAGTTTTTTAATTTTTATTTTTGTTTTTTAATTAAATTAATTATTAATTATTTTTGATTAACAATTGTGTCTGTGTTGCTGAAGGCTTGAGATTTTCTCCTCCGTTTCGTTTTCGTTCACCGCTTCATTTCTATCTTCCGAGTTCGTTAGAAAGAAAACGAAGGAGTGAGAAGAACAGAAAAAGAGAAAAACCTAATCGAATTCGCGAAGGTTTACGAGTTTTATTTTTTATTTTTTATTTTCTTCTCTGAATTGAAGAGTTGAGGATCTGAGTTAGGGTTTTCAATCGTGCGGCGTGTGAAATTTAGCTTATGGACGCGATTTCGCGGAAATTCTAGCTCCGATCTTAACGGAGTTGCTCGAATCTTAGGGTTAAACAATGGATGTTGATTCTTCGATGGTATCGGAGAACGATCACGACTCAGTTGTACAGAACGATGAAGAGAGAGAGCAGGTAGGGGAGACGCCGACGCCGTCTTCTTCTTCGTCGTCTTGCGGTGGATCTCCAGCGGAGCAACAACCACAGCAGCAAGCTGCGGCTGCTCAGGTGCAACACAGTCCGGTTGTTGGTCCGAGGCTTGCGCCGAGTTATACAGTTGTGAATGCGATTTTGGAGAAGAAGGAGGATGGACCGGGGCCGCGATGTGGTCACACGTTGACGGCGGTGCCGGCGGTGGGAGAGGATGGAACGCCGGGATATATTGGTCCGAGGTTGATTTTGTTCGGCGGTGCGACTGCACTTGAAGGAAATTCTGCTGCTTCAGGGACTCCTTCATCTGCAGGAAATGCAGGCATACGTAAGTATTTTACTTTCATTGTTAATTAGGTTTTTTTCTTGAAACAGCTAGTAATATAGATGCAGTTGGTGAGTGTTTTGGAACTGGTATTTAGTTTGATTAAAATCTGGAAACTTTGCTAGATGCTTTGTATGCTTGATTGGTGTCTTTTAAAGCAGAATTTAATTTAGCTGTACAAGTAGGTTTTTATGTAGTTATTGTTGATGTGTGCAAAGGCCCCGATTACATTGTTGTTTTTAGGTTATGGAAATGCAAATGCAATGACAAAGGGATAGTTTCCAGGCCTATACAATTTTGGTAGCATTTTTTTTGTTTTTAGCCTTTATGAACTAAGTGTATGTTTGGATTCAATTTTATGCGAGGTGAAAGTGGTTGTAGACACATAAAATTGATTTTAGACATGTTTGAGTGTTCTTGAGTTGAATTACTTTGTCTACAAAATAGATTCTAATTTGAAATTGAGATTTGAAGCTTTTGCCTCCGAAATTGATTTTAAATTTTAAATTTATTATTCAACTCACTAACTCACTTTTACATGAATGTATCAAAATATACATCACTTTACATTTAATCAAATTTTAACCAAAATCACTTTTACATGTTTTTTGGCTAACAATTTATTATTCAATTCATTTTTGCACCAATCTATCAAACCATAAACCACTTTCCATTCAATCAACTTCTAACCAAAATCAATTTTTGCCATGGAAAAACCAAAAATACACTAAATGTTTCTAGTCATGGAAACTGTGGCTCCCTTAAAACCTGCCTTGGTTACATCCTCATGGGGACATAGACTCATAACTTACCACAAACTCTCAGTTAAAATAAGTTAATAAATTTTGATTTACGAAAAAGTGCTTATAAATTTTGAAGAAGTTAAATGAGAGTGTTTATGAAAAAATTGAGATGCTGAAAGCTAATTTCAATTTGTAGAGAAATTAATATTTCAAAGTCTTTTAATATCTCTTTTTCTATAAGTATTTCTTGAGAAGTTTAATCAAATCTGTTCATAATGCAGTTATGCAATACGAATACAATATGTTGAAAATGTGTACAATTATTACCAATTTTGCAGTTTGATTTCCCTTTTTTCAATTGGTCAATAAAATTGGAACTTTGTAAATTTTATTTTTGAATTTATTTTCATTTGCACGGCTCTCTGCCCCCCTTTTGTAGAGAATAGGACAGGAATGGCGAAAAATATACGGTAGGAAATGCATCATTTTGTTGACTATCTTTTCTTTGGTCAGAATAGTGTCCAAACCATGTATTTCTGTTGTTTTCAATTATTCTGGATTCTGTTTTATTCCAGGCCAATCAATTTAATTTAATTTTGTCAATTACTACCCTATTCCCTCTATGCTTATTTGATTGTCAAGTTCTATTTAAATTATCATTTATGGCTTCACTCATAGCTTGGTTGGGCCAGTGGACCCGTAATCACTTACTGTGGACTATGTATAGTGTGTGTCTGAAAATTTTAATTTCCTATTTTCCCATTGCCTCTTGCTGTTGCATATGTCATATATACACTGCTAAATATATTTTTTGAAATGCTGATTATGATGTATTGAGGAAATATTACTGTCACTCCATAAAACTTTGGATTTTAAAAATGAAACTGTTATATATTTGTTTAGATATTACTGTTTGCATACTTTGCTTCTTTGTATGTTTTCTGAATACCTAAATGCCTGGTTTCATAAATCACATAAAGAAGCAGTGTCAATGGTAAATTCTCCCTAATTCCACAACATGAGTTGATTTCACATGTTTGATAGTTGACTGTTGCTGTTTGTGAGGTGATAATTTATTTATTTTGTAATAATCTCAATTATGTAATATTTAAAATACTTAATCGATCAAAGAATAAGAATAAGAAAGGTTCTAGGCAAGCAATATATTCCTATTTCGATGTAGTGTACTTGCTCTATATCATGATTTAATGCCTTTTTGGTTTCCTGTTCCAAGCCCCTCTGTCTCTACCTGAAAATGGAATTCCTATTTCGTTTGGATTCCCTTCAATGTCTATTGACAAAACTGAGTTTTGTCCTCAGGTCATTTATTTATTTAAATGTATTGTACGTTAATTATATTAATTGTTACTATATAAGTGTGTGATTAGATGATAAGAATTGCTTATGATCTGAAAGAACAGAAGGTTGCATTACTTTAGGTTATTAATTGTTTAATGCATATCTTTTAAAACCATGAAAAAGACAATGGTGAATTAAGAGCAATTCTATTTTATACTTCCTCCGTCCCTATATGTAGTACCTCTTTGATGAATTCACAAGAATTAAGAATAGTGGTTTTCACATTAAACGTGTCAACAATGTGCATTACCTTTCCAAAATTATAGTTATTTGATTTTTTTATTAATTGAATATGCTTGTTAATGGAACTTATTAATATTTTTGCAGATTAGAATTAATTTATGTGACAAAGTGATATTAAATATGATATTGATACTACATTATAATGCTAATACCTTTTTGGTAATTATGTATTCAAAAGTACTTTTGATTAATATCATTTAAACAAATTTCATTTTATGTAACATACGTTTGCAAAAAAAAAAAAATTCCAAAAACAAAACACATTACAACAAAATCATTTTTGTTACCAAACGTTTGTGTGCTAAATGAATTTTAATAAACGGGTGTATGCAAAAACTTCAATCCAAACACAGCCTTAAACCTTTCTAATTTAATGGGAATTTGGCATTACATTCTCTCATCTTGTGAGGGATAGTGCAAGTTGAGTAATGGTTTGTCTAGCTTTTATATTTGTTCCTTTGAATAAGAACTGATATTGATTCAATAAATAAGTGTTTATGCTTGAAATTCACCATGACTGGCATATTACATTTGCCCTGCAGGTTTAGCTGGTGCCACAGCTGACGTCCACTGTTATGATGTTCTGACTAATAAATGGTCTAGGTAAACTTACAACTAAATTATTTTTTCCGGCCTTTATTAATCCTTAAGTAATGCTTGTATGCCCTTATGTGCATTGCTTTAGTGCTTAATAGAAAAAATTAATGCAGGATAACTCCCTTTGGAGAACCTCCAACCCCAAGGGCTGCACATGTGGCCACTGCTGTGGGAACGATGGTAGTTATTCAGGTAGTGTAGAGAGGTTATCTCTTATGTTTACTTAGTATTGGTTTATGTTTCATTTCCATTAGTAATTAGCTTTATTCTTAGTGGAATGTTGCATCTTAATACAGGGTGGCATTGGTCCTGCTGGTTTGTCAGCAGAGGACCTTCATGTTCTTGATCTCACACAGCAACGACCACGATGGCATAGGTTAGACTAGTAACCTATCTTTACTGCCTTCATAATTGCATTTATCTGATCTGTGAGTTCTGGATGTTATGTAGAGTTGGTGTTCCAGGGCCTGGACCAGGTCCACGCTATGGCCATGTTATGGCTTTGGTGGGGCAGAGGTATCTCATGGCAATTGGAGGCAATGATGGTAGACACCCAACTGCTTTTGCATATTTGACTCAATTTGTTTGCTTTCTGATTGTAAATTTATTGTATTGTATGTTACATTTGTTTTATCCCTGTTTTACAGGAAAGAGACCTTTGGCTGATGTATGGGCCTTAGACACAGCTGCCAAGCCATATGAATGGCGCAAATTGGAGCCAGAAGGAGAGGGTCCTCCCCCATGCATGTATGGAGTCCACCATTCTACTTTTTTGACTAATATTTTGACTTCACTATGTTCATATTAGTTTAAAATGCTATGTATTTATAACTTTTTCCTATTCTGTACTTATAATGTCTTGCGGTAGGTTCTGAGGGCAGTTTTTCTTGTTTCAAAGCTTTGATGTCTTGAACTAGGTCGCGTGAGGACAGTCATTAACTAGGTTCATTATAATATAGAATTTGGTCCTTTGTTTCCAGTTTGTTAGATTATGTAAATATGTTTGTTTGTTAGGTTGATATCTTTTTGGGTTGACTTTTTTGTTTTGTTTCGCTTGGTATCATATTGTGTAATTTTGGATGTCGATGAGAGGGTTGCACCTGGTTTTATACTATTTTCATGTCTAAGATCAATAATATCCTTATATTTGTTTTAAATGTCCTATTTCTCTATACATTTGGTTTTACTAGTTCTTTTTTTCAATCTATACATTTGGTTTTATATATACAGAATGAGTGAAAACTGTATTTTCTGTACTTTTACTAGTTCAGCTATGCCAAGCTTAATATTCATTTGTTTACTATTGCTTTGTGTGTTCTGTTCTGGCTGGTTTATTAGTTAGTCATTGCTTTATTCTTTCTTCAGTTTGGGAGCTTATTGATATCACAGAGCAGGATCACCTTTATGTATGGTTGTCTTTATGTGTGATGACAATGACTTTGCAAATCTTGAGTTGGGCCGTATGAATTGAAGTTTGACATATTATGTGGAATATTTTGGAAGCAAAGTGTGAAATTTTAAATACTATCATTCTGTAATGGAAAAGGTTGCTTTAAATTGAGGTTGTCTCTAACACGAGCAAGTAAGGGAATATGATGCATATCCATTTTCAGTTTAATAAAGCTCTTTGTGATTTTAACCCACTAAATGATCTAAGGGAGGATACACCCTTACTTGCTCATATTAGAGACAAACTGACTTTGGGCGAGCTTTTTTCCTTTGTTATTTACTTATTATAAGATCAATCTTGACACATTTTAGTTACATCGTTAAGAAATATCAATGTTTTATTTCTGGAATGAAGTAAGCTCACTGCTGCTATGTCTTTTGCTAGCACAGTAGAGTACTTTATGAGCCATGGTTGACGTCATCATGAAATAACTTTGGAAAACTTTTATTGTATTTGTTTTAAGTTGGCTATCATGTTGTGGTTGGAATTTTTTATAATGTGAGGTTGAGTTGCTGTTTTTTCATTTACTTCTGGGTAGGTATGCAACTGCAAGTGCACGCTCTGATGGGCTTCTTCTGCTTTGTGGAGGGAGGGATGGCAATAGCGTTGTGAGTTATCCATCTGCTCAGAAATTGTTCCTTTCCCATTTTGTTGATTTGGTTCACCAAAGAATCTTTAAATTGTTTCACCATAAAATTATCTGAGTTTGTCATTGATATCTGTTGTAACTTGATGCAATATTAAAATCAACTCAATTAAGGACTCTGAATTAATCAAAGCTTGCATGCAGCAAGAATTGATTCACACGGATTTCAAATTGAAGAAATCAGAATGTTATTATATGTGCAGAAACCAATTGAACAAAACAGATATAGTTAATCCAGTTCAGAGATTAACTCCTATGTCTGAGGGACTGAATCCGAGCTTACGAAGATTTCATTATAAATCAAAGTGTTATAATGAGACAAGATCACTCTCATTAGCTTGATCTCAACTTTTCTCTTAACGCTCTCTTTTCTCTCCCTTTACAAAATGAAGAATGAAAATTAATTCATCTAATCACAGAATTGTGAATCTATATATGTGTTGGTCGAAGAAGAAAACTGTTTTTCAACAATATCAACTGAAACGGTTGCTTGTAACTAACTTGCAGCTGAGGTTAGCTTCAACCTTATGGCACAAAGAATAATTGACCCCAGCCTGGGATCAATGAGAGTAAACAGTAATCAGCCCAAAACACTTTAGTACCACAGCCCAACAATAACTTTTTTTCTTTATCCTTTTGTCAATGGCTTGCTTGTACAGTGACCCATCCAGAGTTAATTGCAATTTACATTTGTGTATTTGTTGAAGAAAAGAGTTTATCTTAAGCTAAAGAAGTAGGATATGATACTATGATAGTTTGCTCAAGTTGTCTGATCTCACACACTAGATAGGTCTGTGTTTGTTGGTTTTCTTTATTTAAACTTCGAGGTGTAAGGACACCAGGGGTGAGGACAAGATATTCTCACGAGTTGAAAAAATAATAAAACAGACAAAACAATGATACTAGGCATGCAACAGGACAGTTTTGAAATCTGGATTGATCAGTAGATTGGTGGCTGCCTTTCAATATAGAAATTCGCTGTTTATGAGCTTGAATTGCACATTACTCACATGTCATGGGAGGGATCAATGTGAGGCATGCAAATCTGTAGCAGATAATTTGTATTAAGCCTGTTAACAAGTGCTGTTTAAGCGAAGGACTTCTTCAGAGTAGGAGCTGTGGACTTCCCAGATAGTTTTTGCTAGGAGGAACCTCGAGAACTAGGGGAGTGAGTGAAAAATTTGAAGAGGGGTAAACAAGAATAATCCAGAGTTCAAACTCTTATTACAATATGCAGGGAAGTGAGTACACTCATACAAATCCAAATAATGATACTTACCTGCCTCTTTCACCCAATTTCTGCTAAAATGATAACCCCAATTTAACAAAAACCATCAGTTCAAAAGAAATTATTTATAGGGAAATAATCCATGTAGTAGCAAAATTATAAAATTATGGAACAATGCCACATAGATTAAGAGTAACCAGTGATCTAAAGGACACTTATCTCTGGGAGATGAACACCAATGGATAAGTTTGAGACTGAATAGAAGTGATCGTTGGGTTGATATCTCCATCGACCTAATTTAAATCATACTTATGGCTAATAACTTGCTGCCATAAAAAGGCAGCTCTCGACACTCTAGGGGAAAATGCCATAACCACTCAAACTGTCCAACAATATCTTTAGACACCTAGTTTCCAAGACCCAATACAACTCCACTTTTTTTCTGTAACACAATGATATCTTCGTAGATTGCCTTTCCTTGACCAAGTATAGTTTACCTCTTGCTCTCTTTCATATTTTTATTGGTCATTTTGGCCTTTATCTTCTGAATTTGTATCGTGGCTGAATATTAGTGCTCATAGAGTTATTTTCAGAATCTGACTTGCCTATAGATAAGGATGGAATCTGCCAGTAAATAATTGAATGCTTTTCTAATTGAGTACTGTTTGGTGGTTGGGTATTGAAGTTCCAATAACTCCACCAGATCACTAATTGCTCAGGGAGGCAGGCTATCACTTGCAACTTAAAATTGGATGCTTTCCTTCTAGCAGATGATATTGATATGAGTTGATGTGTCTAGTAGTCATGATTATTCCAATCAATTTCTCCTTCTGTGTTCCAGTGCTATTTTATTATAAACAAACACTACTTGTGTGATTTATGTAACTTTGTTAAACTTCTTATAGATACTTTATGTGACTCATCTAAACTGTTTACTTCTAAAATTTCGCCGTATATTGATTCCCCCATGTCCCTCCTCCCAAATTTTATAATACAGCCATTGGCTAGTGCATATGGACTCGCTAAGCATAGAGATGGCCGATGGGAATGGGCAATTGCCCCTGGTGTCTCACCATCTCCAAGATATCAGCATGCAGCGGTGAGATACAGTTCCTTTTATTTTATTCTATTTTTTAGTTGATTATATAATCCAAGGATCATAATTTACTTGTTTGATGATTCTAGGTGTTTGTTAATGCAAGGCTCCATGTGTCTGGTGGGGCTCTTGGTGGAGGGCGGATGGTAGAAGATTCGTCGAGTATTGCAGGTAATTGATTGTGGTGTTGCTTAAAATTTGTGTGTTCATTGAGTCGTACGAAGATGTTTAGCCATGTTTGATCATGATTGCAAGTATAACAAACTAGTTATGGGTTCTTATATCTTTGCTCTCTATCTTATTTCTTCCTGCATTCTTGTGTACATGCAACTTTCATATTTTTGACAAAGAGAGTGACTTATTTTTGGTGAAATGTAGAAAGAGGGTATTCTTGTGGAAATCTGGATGACTTTGTTTAAGTAATAATAATAAATACTTTTGGAGTTTTATTACTGTTGTAGTTACTGTTTGTAGGGTAGCTTGCTGGTGCCTAGTAGCTGCTGTAACCTTTAGTTATATTTTACAAATGGTAATTTTGTGTTCTTTTTATTTTTGGTGAAGGCAAGATTTATTGTTGTGTCAGTTGATGCTAAATTCAGAAGTTTATTTTAACATTTATTGTTTCCATTGTAGTGTTGGACACTGCTGCTGGTGTTTGGTGTGATACAAAATCTGTTGTTACTAGTCCAAGAACGGGTAGATACAGTGCTGATGCAGCTGGTGGAGATGCCTCAGTGGAGTTGGTCCGGCGTTGCAGGCATGCAGCTGCTGCTGTTGGTGACCTAATTTTTATTTATGGTGGTTTACGTGGGGGTAAGTCATAAATCTGATTTTTTGTAGATTCATTTTCATGGAATCTATTTCCTATTTGCTTGAGTCATGTGGTAGTTTGATCATTGCAATTCATTAGGTCAGCCTGCTATCCGGTGACAATTTAGTTACTTTTCTCTCTTTGGTTTTCTCTTAGAGTTAAATGGTCTATTATTGTACTTGATTCATGATATGATGATAGAGTACTGGGTCAGGATGTGGGCCTTGACTCATTCTGTTCTTCACTATAACTCTATCATATGACAAGACTTTGATGGTGGATTTTGTTTCCGTGTTTGGTTTACATGCTTTATTTACTTAATTTTGATTAACTTCATTTCTTTGGATATGGTGGTAGAGAATTTTATTGTCTTCTATCAGAATATGAATAGTTCTTAAACAATGCTAAAAGAAGAGTTGGGAGATAGAAACTTTTGGAAAAATAGAGTTGTGTAGAGCATATCTATCTAGACTGTTGAGAGAAACATGGGGTATTACTATTCAACTAGTTTACCATTGGCATCATAGTTGTCATTCCTAGACAGCGGTCGACCTCGAAACAGGGATAGTGTGTGGTGGAATGACCACTATTTGAATCCTTTTTGGATGAATTACATGATTAATACTATAAACGTACATAGTTAATGTAAAATTAAACAAATGGCTTACAGTTCATGAAATCTTCATAATTAGCAATGAAAAGTCACAAGTCTTGAGCAAAACATACATACAAATACCAACAGAAGTCAAGGAAACAGAAATTTAAGTCTCTAAGTTGAAGTTGCAGTGGCTGAACAGGGGAAAAACACAATAAATGAGACCTACTCCGCGCTATTAGCATAAAACAGAGGGGAGAAATTAAAAGTGATACCCTTTATGTGCCTCCACTGTCCCTATTCTCAAAAAAAGGGGAAAAAATAAAAGCAAGGCAGAAATACATACTGGGTCGCGCAGAAGGAGTGCTGCTAGGAGAAGATAGATGCGGTGGCTGGGTCAACGGCTTCTGGATCGGCGGAGGCTGGGATGACAGAGGTTGGGTTGCATTCTTGTTCTGCCCACAGATAATGGAAGTTCTGGAGGAAAGGGAACTTTTGGAATTTGAGCAGAATAGAGAAGGAAACAACGGTTAGAGTTTTTAGTGCACAGAATACCGAAAATGCCCCTGAAAATGTCTCTATTTTAAAGGTATTTTTGGGTTTTGAAACCCTACACTGATGTGGTTTGTTGTGCCACTCCAATAATCTTGCTGGTGCCGCAAACTCTGGCGCTCCACCTTTAATTTTAATCCGCGCTGCACCTACCCTCACAGTGGTTGCCAGCCACTGCTACTGGTCTATGCCATACTGGTGCGATTGCAGCGCTATTATGTATTAACAACTTAGATTGGCATAGGCTATAACATGAGTGAACAATTATGAGAGATAATTCTCATTAACTCAGTTGCTGTTTTCTGCACACATCAAATTATCTTGCTGATCTACATTATGGTGATATTAGTTAGGCTGTTCTTGAGCATTTCCCACCAATCCCTGTTCATTTGGCAAGCTTAGATGCTGGGATGGACCCAGGAATTTTGAGTAGTGGAGGCACCATATATCTCTTTTAAATGTTGTCGCATGTAATGTTATAGTATATGAATTTATCAAAATTACAAACACATTCTCAAATGTCTTTTTGTTAGCAGTGTTATAGACCAAATTAACTAACAAAAACTAAGGACTAAATTAATTAAGACATTTTTAAAGACTAAAATGACTAATAAAAGACACATTTAAGTTTGTTTTCATAATTTTAATACATTTGAAGACTATTATAATAACACACATTTATAAGTGGAGACCGTTGCCCACACTAGCTTGTACATAGGTCCATCCCTGCTTAGATGTTTTCTTTCATACTCCACAGTTTTATTTTGTGGTAAGTTCTAACTTTTTTACTTTATGAGCAGGACTGATCATAATGTATTGTGTTTATGCTGCAGGAATCTTGCTGGATGACCTGCTTGTTGCTGAAGATCTTGCTGCTGCTGAAACAACAAGTGCTGCTTCGCATGCTGCTGCTGCAGCAGCTGCATCTGATGTACAAATGGGACGAGTACCAGGACGATATGGATTTGTTGATGATAGGACAGGGCAAACAATGTCTGATGCAGCTGCTGATGGTGCAGTTGTTTTGGGAAATCCAGTTGCTCCTCCTGTAAATGGTGACATGTATACTGATATCAGCACTGAAAATGCCTTGCTTCAGGGGTCTAGGTATGTATGATAGCTTTTAGGTTAACTAGTAATAACACTCTACCCCTTGAGTAGCGATACTTAAATTATACTGTCCTCCCATAAATTTTTAAATTATAATGCCTTCCTTTGTAAGATGAAATGAGCTTCATTTCATCAGACATTGAGTGTCATTGGCAACTATGAGTGTCATTGGCAATTAATTGTGAAAACCCTATTATTAATTTTAATACTTCAAAATATGAAATGAAAAATCTCCTACTATTTGGCTTTGGAACTTCTTCCAAAATTTTCATTTATCATCTGAACTCTTAAACCTGCAAAATTATACTGGAAGTCAGAAATAAAACTTCCCCGAAGAGGTTTGTTAACAGTTAATTAATCTATCATGGGATTGGGAGGGAAGTGTGATTTTTGAAAATAGAGAAGAGAGTAGCATAATTTAAGTATCTCTCGGCCGAGGGAAGTATAATTTACCGTAGTTTTTATTGTCTCATTGGGGGAAATATTAAATTGTTACTTCTTGAAAACTTATGAAAAACTTTGAACAGGAGAACTAGCAAAGGAGTTGAGTATCTTGTTGAAGCATCTGCGGCAGAAGCTGAAGCTATCAGTGCCACACTGGCTGCTGCCAAGGCACGCCAAGAGAATGGAGAAGTTGAATCACCTGATCGGGACCGTGGGGCTGAGGCTACCCCTAGTGGGAAGCAAATATCTTCCATGATTAAGCCTGAATCTGCAGGGCCAAATAGCATTGCTTCTGGTGGAGTCAGGCTGCATCACAGAGCTGTGAGTAGTACATTTTGTTTACCAAAGGAAAATTTATACTGTCAAGCTTTCATGAAATATTCAAGTGCAATGTTGTCCGAAATTTTTCCCAGGTGGTTATTGCCGCAGAGACTGGTGGAGCATTAGGTGGCATGGTTAGGCAGCTTTCAATTGATCAGTTCGAAAATGAAGGCAGGCGGGTCAGTTATGGGACTCCAGAAAGTGCAACTGCTGCTAGAAAGTTATTAGATCGACAGATGTCTATCAATAGTGTCCCAAAGAAGGTATGTTTGTCTCTATAGCTAGTTATACTGAGTGCAAAGGATACATGTACCTGCAATGGTGGAAAATGTTCTCATTCTACCGTAACATTTTTGACTCCATGGTTTCTGTATTGTCACTTCATTAAATTGTTCAACCTCTCTAATGGGGGCTATCATTATCAAAACTTAAATGATGTGAAAACACATCATCAGATGATGAAAATAAAGTCTATTCAAAAAGTTACACATGCACGCATGCACACATACAAACACACACAAATATATATATTTAAATATCATTTAATAGTTCAGGAATGGATCAAATGCATTATTCTAATTGGTTTAAAACAACAGAAATGAGTTAACCTTGATATTTCCGTTAATTATTCTGCAATGGGTCAGGTGCAGAACATCTGATAAGTTATGTTCGTTAATTTTCCTTTTGTTGTTGCACTCCATCACATCCTCATCCGACTGTGTTGTACTGAATATAGATAGCCATTGGGTTTTTCATACCTATTTTGTTGAATCACTTACTCATACTTATTTTTATTGAATTCATCAAGCTTGGCTTCATTATATGTTCAGTTTGTTTCTAATTAAGTTTCTTGACCTTCTACGTAGGTCATAGCACACCTCTTAAAGCCTCGTGGCTGGAAACCACCAGTCCGTCGGCAATTTTTCTTGGATTGCAATGAAATTGCAGATCTTTGTGATAGTGCAGAGAGGATATTTTCTAGTGAACCAACTGTCATACAGCTTAAGGCACCAATTAAAATATTTGGTGACTTACATGGGCAGTTTGGGGATCTCATGCGCCTCTTTGATGAGTATGGCGCTCCATCAACTGCTGGTGACATTGCGTAAGTTCCTTAGTTCCCATGGATGGTTTTATATGTGAGTAATGGGTAGTTATTTTCGGCCATTAATGGAGTGCATTTTGATGTCTATTTTGTAGCTTAGAAGGTCGATAGGTTATTTACCTGTGTCTAAAGCATGGTTATTAGTGTAACAAGATGCCAAAACGACAACATGTTTCTTTAATTATTTGTGCCACTTTGTCAGCAATTTCTGTTTGATTGTCTGTGGAATCCATGCTAGATTGAACATTACTTTATCTGTCTTAGATTTTTGGTTGATCCTAACTCAACCTCAAAGGCTAGCTAAAGAAGTGGGGACTGCCCAAGCCTGTATAACTTAAGGACTACTATGGCCATATCTCTAGTAGATGTGGAATCTTTACACACTTCCTACTAAGGACTGTCCCAGACTGAACATCTAGAGTATTAGTATTGGTATTTGTGCTTTGCAATGAGCACTGACCCAGTAGTTAGTATTGGCAAGTCAATGCAGTGCTGCACACATCGCATCCTTGCTGTGAAATCAGCAATGAATTCATGTCGTTTAGTTAGCTGCTGTGTCAGCTGTAGTTAGTGCTGTTAGAAATTCTAAAATCAGTTAGAAGATCCAGCCGTTATAAATACTGTCTACTGTGCAATAGTTTTGTAATGCAAATATCAAATATCAGTGGCCTAATAACCATTCAATGATAGGCTTTAATATCATCTTAAAAGTTGGACTAGGCTTAACTTTGCCCTAAAATATAAAATTTCGGCTAGACCTAACCCCAACCCAAAACATTTTAGAATTTAGGCCTAAAAAGCTAGCTCAAAAGGTAAGGATTGCCCAAGCCTTTATAAGATGAAGGACTTCATTTACCATATCTCTAGTAAATGTGGGATCTCAACAATTAGATTTTGTTCACTTAATGCATTGTTATAAGCTTATCTTTTAGCACAACTTCTTGTGGTTTGTCATCCGATATACATTTCATAGACATCTTTCAAATTCTATATGTATGACACAATTTCTCGGGTCGATTAACCTTTACCCGATCTACCAAATCTAAATGACGCTTGTCTTTGTATTGTAAATCTATCAGGTATCACTTGTTATCACCAATACGTATTATTCATACATTCCCTTAATGGAATAATAATATGATATAGATCTATTGCTTTTGTACATTTGATTTTGATTTTTATATTTAAATTGTGCTTCGATTGGGAATTTGTTGCGACAGTTTTCGTTGGATAGTGTAGCTTATTAGTTACTAGATAAGTTGTTAGATTTAGTGCATATAAACGAATGATTTTTCATATGTTGGTCTAATAGTTTATTGTTATAAATTATAATAACGATGCCTGATTTTTTCTTCTTTTATAGCTAGTCATGCAATTTTCTCTCGCTAATTTTGTGTCAATGACAATCAGATATATCGATTATCTATTCCTAGGAGATTATGTTGATAGGGGCCAACACAGCCTGGAAACGATAAGCCTTTTGCTTGCTTTGAAGGTACTATGGATGTATAGTTGTTTCTTTGTATTGCTTATCATGTTTGATTTTGTAAGGTTTATATATGGTTATGTGAAATTTGCAGGTTGAATATCCAAACAATGTTCATTTAATACGTGGAAACCATGAAGCTGCAGATATTAATGCCCTATTTGGTTTTAGAATTGAGTGCATTGAGAGGATGGTAAGGAATTTCATACATGGGAAAATATTTTATATTATTTTGTGTGTACTGAAGAAACATTCTAATTTTCTGATCAGGGTGAGAGGGATGGAATTTGGACATGGCACCGGATAAACCGTCTGTTTAATTGGCTTCCTCTTGCAGCTCTAATTGAGAAAAAAATTATTTGCATGCATGGGGGTATTGGTCGTTCAATAAACCACTTGGAACAAATTGAAAATATTCAGCGTCCTATCACAATGGAAGCAGGATCAATTGTGCTGATGGATCTATTGTGGTTAGTGCATTTGTATTCTTTTACGTATTGATGACAATCTATTTTATGATTTTTTGGAGAATAACAGCATGAAATGGTTCTCTAGGTCTGATCCTACAGAGAATGACAGCGTGGAAGGGCTGCGGCCAAATGCTAGAGGTCCGGGGTTAGTTACCTTTGGGGTGAGTGCTTTTTACCTGCTTATTTTGTGAAATGGTTATTATTTTGTTTATTTGTTGCAATTTGCCTGGATATTGATATGAATAGATACTACATTTGATGATAGATTTATTAATACTGATTAATACAGTTTATTTGATTGAATTTGATTAACTTAGAATGCTCATGTATTAATTGTTTCGTCATTCTAGGAATCCTATTGATGAATAGGTGTACTGAATTTTGAAGCATTGTATAAGACTTTAAAATCAATTGTACAATGTTTATGCCCTAAAACATTTGCAATAGTAAGGCACATCTATTAGGCAATTATGTTTGAAGCCATGCTTTGTGCGGGGAAATGATTTTAATTGATTTACAACTGGTTGCTGAGGGTAAATAAATAGGAGAAAACCGGGTCTGAACATCAAACTAATCCTAAAAAATTGAGGAGCCATAATCTCCTCAGAATCTGTATGTGCTAAATGCAGAAATAAGAAACAATACACTTGATCCTTTTATAACCGATGATTAGTGCTTAGTTGTACACAGGGATTAAACGGTCCTGATTGATTTAAGAGAGGGAACAAATCTTGATTTTTACCAATATTTAGCCAGTGACACTTTATGTATAGACACGGAGTAGGAAAGATAACAGAACTGATTATTTCCATTTAATAGTACTGTAGCTTGAATGAGTTGTACTGCTTGTACATCTCTCATGTATTCCCTTCTCGTTTACTGATGCTATAGTCAATGGCAGTACTTGATATTTCCTATAATTTTAAGATTCCCTTTTATGATGGATGTAGTTAGTTACAGGCACTTCCCATTTTAGATAGATATTGTCTGTACTACTTTAACTTCTTTATTTGTGCTATATCAAGAGATTTAATTTTTGTATATTGTAATGGTATTATGGCCTCCTAATTGGTGTTTCCTGTTGCAGCCTGATCGTGTCATGGAATTTTGCAATAACAATGATCTGCAACTGATTGTTCGTGCACATGAATGTGTGATGGATGGCTTTGAGCGTTTTGCACAGGGACATTTGATCACTCTTTTCTCAGCTACAAATTACTGCGGTATTTGTTTCTGGCTTGTTCTTTGTACATTGCACTTCCCTCCTTAAACCATCTTCCTTATTAAATATTGACACTTGTGGAAATAGGTACCGCAAATAATGCTGGGGCAATATTAGTTTTGGGTAGAGATCTTGTGGTGGTTCCTAAACTGATTCATCCATTACCACCTGCACTTTCTTCACCAGAAACGTCACCAGAACGCCATATTGAAGATACATGGATGCAGGTATTCCTTCAAATATTATTCATCAAATGATTGGCAGTTAGCTCCTTCTTAGTGCTACTTAATATTTTACCTATCAAATACACGTTGTTAATTATCACATCTAAGTGAGTTTTGAACTGTGACCTATTGCAAAATAGTATGGGATTGAATTATCTTTCTGCAATTTACTTATTGCAAATAATTATTTGGGGGTTAATATGTACAGGAGTTGAATGCTAACAGACCACCAACTCCAACCAGAGGTCGTCCTCCAGTAGCAAATGACCGAGGTTCGCTGGCTTGGATATAGTGATAATTACGAATGCCCCCGACTTTTATGCCATAACAGGTTGTGCTATCGCCTGAATTTCTGTGTTATGTACATAGCATGATGCCATTTACGGGGTATGCGAGCTTCTGATCTTTAATACCGCAGAAAGCTTGCAGGCTTTCATAGTCCTGGTTCTCACCAGTCACTCTGCATCCCTTTAGAAGATACACGTGAGAGGCAAAATCGGTACCTGTTGCTAGGTTCACCACATATACAAAGCTAGCAGTTGCATTCGGGGTTCCACCCACCCATTGTAAATTGAGGCATAGGTACAGAATCAAGTTAATGGTTGTCTGTGTCATGGATTGTCAGTGTTGGCTATTTTTCTTATTGATTTTACATATTTTTACTCATCTCCCCATGTTATCATTCTTTCATGAGGACAATGGGGTTTTAATTTTTTTTATTGCGATGGTGAGATATATGAGAAATCTTTCTTGGGGGGTCCGTGTATCATAGGTGTTGCTTTGTGTTACTATCATTCATGTACTGTACAATTAATTGTGTGAATCAGCATATTCTGACAAATGTGAATTTTGGTAAAAATGTATTTTTCCCTGTGCAGCAAAGAGTTTGGCGGACTGAATTAAGTTTCTATTTCATTATTATTATTATTATTATTATTATTATTATTGATGATTTTTTCATGTGATCTGAGACCTCCTTACTGCATGACTACTAGTTATTTATACATAAAATTTTAGTTGTTCTATTCATAAAAATAGTTACCGTGCAAATTAGCCATAATGGAATGTTGATCCCACCGTTTTCCAAATAATGTTATAGTAACGTTCTCGTATGTGGTATTTGTGTCTGATTTCTTATGCGGCTCGTTCTTCAAATGGAGAAACTCAGAAATTTCAACAAAAAGTAGCTTTGAAAAGTGATAATGGACCACTTTAGGTTACGTTAAATTTAGGCATGGGTGCAATTATGGGTGTAAATGAGCCAAACTATTTGTGAATTATTGACTCAATATATTGAATGTCATGTTAAACTCATTTATTTAATTAAATTAGTAAACTCCAGATTAGGATTGAGCTTGTCTAATTAAATGATCTAAACTCAAGTCTGATAGTTTCGATTATGTAAGATAAAAAGTTTGTTAGCTTCGATGTTAACGGTTCATACTTAGTTCATACGTCTGAGACGTAAAAATAAGAATACTCACTTATACGTTTATTTTTTAGCAAGTATACCCACTAATAAGTTGACAAGAACATTTCTTATTTATAAGATTTTGTTCAAAGTTTTGACAAATAAATTAATATTAAAGTTTAAGTTTTTTAAAGTTTAAGTTTGGTCACTTACATTAAAGTTTGAACCGGTTCATACTTAGTTCCATACGTTTCATACTTAATAAATTAATATTAACGGTTCATAGTTAGTTCTATACGTTTTTTAAAGTTTAAGTTTGGTCACTTACATTAAGTCTTGAATTAACACTATAAAGAACTTGTGATATGTCTAACAAACATAAAATGCAATACATTTATTATTAGCCTATAGATTAAATTTTATATTCAATTATTCAGTTAATTTGACCCTTTACGTAGTAATGTTAGGTTTAGTTGGTCCTTAAGGTTTAGTATTGATTTAACTTCTTGTAAAACATATCATTATACTCATTTTTGTGGCTTTCAGGATTTATGTATTCTTCAACAATCATTTGCCACACGGGCTATGATGATAATCATTTTTGTGGGAGAAGTTTTTGGGAAAATAATAAGTTTTGGGAGAAATTTTGTAATTGAAAATGGAAAAATGATAACTTTGTGCGCTTTTCAAAAGATGAAAAACTGAAACGAGAAAAAAAAATTAAACTGAACTATTATTTGTGATTTGTAAACAATATAAAGAATTTGAGAAGTAATTTTCCCTTATATTATATTATAGGACTAATTTGAGAAACACATACTAATTAATTTACAAAGGGTGCTCAACCATGTCATACAATTTAGTTAATTTAATTCATGTAATAAAAAAAAAATACAAATAACAAGTCATCTTTCTATATTAAAATCGATATATACGTTTTGACAATAATAATGTAATACTACAACAATTTTATCTATAAAAATAATTCTATGCATAAAATACACTGATTATAAAATCTAAAATTTAGAAAATATTTTAAAAGAAATTTCAATTGAAGTAATTCTTTTAAATTTTTTATTTTCAATTTTCCTTCTCTTTCTCATTTAGTTAGTGTTCTCATTTGACCATGAGATTACAAGTTAATAAATAAATCAACTGTCAAAGTATAAATATTATTTGCTAACCGATAACCTGTACCTTAATAGAGTAGCGTGAAGATATGGTACCAAATCCAAAATATAATAAAGATAAAATATTTGAATAAAAATACAATAAATTTAGTTAAAA
>JBBPBR010000003.1:57469361-57488661 GCA_037974775.1 Cicer pinnatifidum
ATAGTATTTTTGGATTTGAAATATATATATAGCTTTAAAGTTCTCTTAATTTTTTGTATTTTTCTTAATTTTACTTTCTTTTTTGCCAATTTTTTTATTTAAATTCAAAGTTTAAAAAAATTATGTAGGTAAAGTTTTAAATAATTTTAAAATAATTTGATATATTATTAAAATATATTACAATTTACATTTTTATTGACTCTATTAATTATTATGAGTTTCGATAATATATTGAATGATTTTAAATTTATATAAAATTTTATATCTAAAATTTAAATTGAAATTTTTTGTTAGAGTAAATCACAATAATTATAAATCACAATATTCACTTAAAAAGAATTTAAAAAACAACATCAAACAAATTAAATTATAATGGCACGTCAAACACAACTAATAACCAAAAGGCATTAGATTAGACATAACATGAATGTGCTGTTTTTTGTATCGGTTGTGCTATTTAATATTATACTTTATAATAATGTGAATGCTTCCATCACCATCTCAATCGTTTGTTTTACATCATGTTTTAATCATCTCATTTTAAAATATCTCGATGACGCTGCAAATGCATATGTCAATGATATTTACTTTTTGTGGTTGTAGGCCCTTGCCAAAGTTTTGAGGGATGCATGCATGGCTAGTGTTGATGCTCAACGGTTGGTTGTCAGATTAATCAATGACACAATAATTACATCAATGCAACAATTAGTCTATAATTATAGATATCCACGACTGCGCTTCAATCTTTATATTTGAAGATTATGAATTTTATTTAATTTTATATATATTATCAATTTAAAATATTTTAAAATTATCAATTAATGATGATTGATAAATTGTTAGAGTTATTTAATTTTTATTAAAATTATTTTCTAAAGTCATTTTCATAAATGAATTTATTATACTGATAATATAAATTTTCTTATATAAAAATGCATAACAATTAAACTCTATTTATAAATTTAAGGACATTAACTTTGATAATAAATAAATTTGATATGCTAGTCTATATATTAGAGAATATATGTAATTAAGACAAAATTTTATGATCTAAAAGTAAACTACTATCAATTAGTTATATATATTTAAATTTTATTATATGTAAATATATAATATATGAAATAAATAGAACTTTAAAATAAAAATATGAGACAATTAAATCTTAATCATATAATAATATATAAATAATTAAGATTAAAATAAAAAATTATATAATTTTTTTTAACTGTAATTTTTTGAGTAATTATATACTATTTAAATAATTTTTAATTATAAATTATCTAGTAGTCATAATTTATCATTCTCACCTTTCATTTAAAAACTACTATAATTATATATATTAATTATTCACCTACCATCTAGGAGGGGCATAACAAATCAAGGAGTGATCATAGTGTTTCCAAAAAATAAGACCAATTAGACAAGACAAGACCTATTCAAAAACCTCATTGGCTTGTGGATTACAAAAGCATAAAAAGTTGGAAAGCTAAAGAAAAAATTACGATAGATAGATGATATCATTTAAAACAGGACAAGACAATCCACCAAGTCAAAGATGAGCTAAGATTATGTTGTACAATACAAAGATTTTGTGAAATGCTTTTTGTTTTGTGGTATGAATTGAAATGTTGAAAGAGTATTAATTAAGAGATTTAGAGTTCAATTGTTGAACTACCATTTTTTTTTTATAATTAGTTAAAACAATATTAATACAAACTAAAAAAATAATAGCATAGAGTTGTA
The DNA here is from genome assembly GCA_037974775.1 of Cicer pinnatifidum. Classification (NCBI taxonomy): domain Eukaryota; kingdom Viridiplantae; phylum Streptophyta; class Magnoliopsida; order Fabales; family Fabaceae; genus Cicer; species Cicer pinnatifidum. The sequence goes on from JBBPBR010000003.1 coordinate 57,471,105, forward strand.
GATAGATATATTAATATGATATGACACTGTTCAAGTCATTTTTTCAGAGGTTACAAATAAAGTAGTAATAATTCTCACTATCCCTTTCTCTGACTTTCCCTTTTTTTTTATTTGACTACACTACATTACAAAGAGTTGAACAGAGTAGGCATAATAATAAAAAGGATACACATGGAGTAATTAAATAGTGTTATAATTTAAGCAATGGATATGTTGTTGGATTAATTAGCAAATAGTAGTATATTAGTAGTAATAATAGAGTTTTTGTGATTTTGTTGAGTGTGTTAAACTCAAGAGGTAGCAATGCAATATGGTTCCCAAAATAGAAATGACCTTCTTGAATCCTTGCAACTCTTCAAATTATGAACCAAGTAATCACCATTCTTTCCTCTAAGAACCAAAAGTTGTTGCTTCTCATTTGAGACATGGTTCATGTTCATGTTCATTTCCCTTGGAGACACAACAATCTTATTATTGTTGTTGTTGATGTTATTCTCTTGATAATGGCCAAGTGGATAATTAGCACATTTTGTAGTTGTTGTTGTTGGGTTTGTGGTCCTCCAATAATGTTGATAAGAATTTAAATTGAAAGAATTTGGAGCTACACCTTGTGGTGATGGAATCAATCTAGCAACTCTTGGTCTAGGTGGAAGTGATTTCACCATTTGACTAGCTTCCACAACTTGAAAATTTTCCTCTTCAAAATTGTTGTTATCCACTTCTTCATCATTATTCAACTTCTTTGACCACTTTGGATTCCTATTCACTAATCCAATTGGCTTATTCACTTTGTTATTATTATAAGATCCTATTCCATCAACACTTCTCTTTATAGTAGTTTTCCAACAAGACATTAACATCCCTTTCTCTATTAAACTCTCATATTCTCCATTTTCACCGTCATCGTCTTCATCTTCATCTTCATATTTGTCTTCATCTTCTTTTTCTTCTTCGAATCCTTCAAATTCTTCATCCAATTCACCGACGCCATCATTTTCTTTTTCATTTTCAACGTCTTCTTCGTTTTGATTAGCGAAAGTGAGGACAAGTCTACCATCTTGACGCTGAACACAGAAATTGTTCAGCGAAGGAAGAGACACTGCTTCTAAAACTAACCTTCCATTGTCGCGGTGTGGCCTCATGTGAAGTGAAGGGCCATCTTGGCGAGAGAGTGATGGAAGTGGTGGAGGAAAAGATCGTGGTGGTGAGTGCAACTTCTTAGTAGTAGCAACACCACCATAATTATACCTTACCACTTCCACCACTTGCTCTCCTTGTTCTTCTTCGCCTTCTTTGACTTCTTCTTGTGGTTGTTGTTGATCTTCTTCTGCATCCCCTGACTCAGATGCAGAATTAGATGACATCAACCCATCAGAACCAGTCTCAGATCCGAGACTCTCAGTGCAAATTTCAAGGCTCTTCCTAGATAAAGAACTCTTCGTCCTCTTCGCAAGAGGGTGAATATAAGGCGGAAGAGACTTGGAAATTTCATCATTAGTCTTCAAAGACATGAGTGAGCTCCAAGTATCAAATGACCCACCTTTTTGTTGCTCTTCATTTTTGTTACGTTGGATTGAACTCCAAATCTCAAGCCTCTCTCTCTCAGCTTCAGCTTCAGCTTCATCAGCTATCTTAGTTTCTTTGTAATCATCTGACAACTGAAAGAGTTGTTCAGATGATGCAATCTTTTTGATGGGATTAATGGATCCATTTTGAGGAATCCATTTCTTTGAAGACATGTCAGCTGATAGAGTTCTTCTAAGAGAAGAAGCTGTCAAATTAGTGTCACTTTCACAGCTCAAAATAGTGACTATGCCTTGCTTTTGATTCACCATACTTTCTTCCTCTATCTTCATGGTCATAGTAACTGCATATATACACAATACAATATTGTGAGCACAAAACACAAAAAACTAAATCCAAAAGGACCAAATTTTAATATACTTCATTGATGTTTTTCCACAAGTGTTACATTTGATTATTTCAAACAATTAAAAAAATTTATATATTTCAAAAGAAGAATGATATTAATTTAATAATATATAAATATATATATATATAATATTAATTAAATAAAATAATTATAAAAAGAAATTATTATATGTAAAACTTTAAATGACAGTAATTTAACATAATTTTATAGAGAATAATAAATATCACTAAAATTAATTTAAAAAATATTAGTATACAACATATTTTATTTTATATGAATCCAAGAAAACTAAATCAAAATAGCTAATAGTATTAAAAGAATTTCAAGTAACAAGGAAAGTTGGGTAACGTGCATGTGGGGTTTTGTTTTGGAAAACACAAAGTAGGAAAAGTACAAAGTATGTGAAATATTGAAATAAATGAAATGAAATGAATGATTAATTACCTGTGGAAGTAGATAGCAAAAGAAACAACAGAGGTCTCTTCTCTAATGAGAGGTAGAGACCACTGTGAGAGTGCAAGTTGCAAATGAAATATTGAAGAAGATGAAAATTAATTAATTAATAATTAATTAATGTATATAATATAAAGTGAAGGAGGAAGGAATGGTTTGATTGATGGCAATGCATGAAGAGGGAGAATGAATGAGAGGGTATTTGTAGGGCTCTAAAAGCTTTAAAGAACCATGTTCAGTGGACCCCATTTTACACCATGATAATGACACTCTTTATTGCTTTCCAGGTTTTTATTTTTTTTTATTTTTATTTTTTACTTAAAAGACTCTTTTTTATGGACATAGGTTTTTTATGGATTCGGAAAATGATAATGTTTCTTTAATTTTATTTTTATTTTTATTTAAATTATGAATGAATTCGTGTACATGTAATTATCAAGCATTGATAAAGTATATCATGAATACGAGTTATTATACTTATAAAAATTGTAAAGAAATATCTTCAGTAAGAGAATTTTTTGGTGATTGAAACAGGGTTTGGATACTATGGATGAAGGCTTATATTTTGATTCATTGGGCTGTCATAAGAAAAAATATAGATAAAATATGAAGAAACATTATCCACTATAACAAGAGAACAGAGAATTGTAATTATTAAATCATTGGGCAATTCTTAAACAATATAGTATATTATAGATATACTATTATATTTTATCATAAGAAAAGATATACTAATATATGTGTCACTAAATACTCCAATTGTTACTCGCTCTCATTTGGCATAATAGATTGTTGTATTAGTCCTTTTAAACAAATTAATAGAATATTATCAAATCTTGATTTATTAAATTTTTATTTATTTATTAGATGAAATGAATTATATTGTTTAAGAAATACTATGGTTTAAATTAAGTCACGTAAAATAGTATATGATTAAAATTTTAATTCATTAAAATTATTCCACTTATCAAACTATAAAGAGACAAATAAATAAAAGTAATCTAAAGTGAATTTTAATTCATGATAAAAGAAGTGATGAATGACTACTCAACAATAGTAATGAGAGTTGTTGTTTCTTAATGGAGGTAGTGTACATGCGCGTTCTCTAACAATCAAGTAAATTTGTGTTACACAGAGTGCGAGGTTTTAGGGTTACAATAATGTGTACTTTTTCCTCTACACCAAGTGTTTTTTTGTAAAACATTCGCTATGATTTATGAAATATCTATGTTAGGATTATAAGTCCGATGATCTTTGATTTACGAATTGTCTTCCAATTTCAAACAATTGTTCATGATAATAGATGATAATGATTGCGATCATGTAGCTACAATCGTGATATGTTTGCCTTTGTGTGGTCTTGGGAAGAGGTGTAGGTGAACTCTGGTGGTCATTCACCTTAGATTCCTTTTGGTCATGCTATTATGCTCTAATTCGATAATGTTTCATACCTACATATGAGTTGGATTGACTTGACTTGAGTACAACTCATAACAAAACCAAAAAGAACAATAATTTTATTAATTATTTTTTAATTCTTATTATTATAAATATAAATTAAAAAATAATAACTTATCAGTAATCCACATGATATTAAATTAAAAAAATTACTCCTCCGACTTTGTTTATAAACAACATCATCCATTTATATACATATTAAAAAGTAATGTATAGTCTTGTGACTTTGTATTAAAATTGAGTTATAATCACTAAAATAATCTTAATCTTAAAATAACAATACATTAACCTTAATGAACCACATGTTAATAATGATACTACTATCATCATTAATTATAAGCTCTTATTGATAAAAACAAATTATCTCAAAATATAACTTTTTGACATTAAAAAAATCATCTCTAAATATATAAGTGGAAGTACATATTAATCCAATTGCTGTCATTTACCTGGAAATTTGGAATTAGAATCATCTCCATTTTCTTTCGTTAATTAGTTTTCCTCTGTTTTTGATGTTTTGAAGTAACTTAAAATATATATATAGGATGATACTTAATTAGACCCACTTAATGTCACACTATCACTTTTATATTTATAAAACTATATTATAAAAGAAATTATAAGAAATGTAGAGCATCAATTTGGATTGTCGGAGGAAAGACGGCGAAGAACATGAACCTGGACAATCAAAATGTATAGAAGATTCTTTTCTCAAACTTACCCCTCTTTTTTTTAACAAATATAATAATAATTTATTTATTTTAAGAGAGCCACTTTATATTTTGACTTGATTACATTTTTGTAGTTTATTTGTATGGATTCTTTTTTTGAATAAATTTATTATTTATAGATGATACTTACCCCCTTAATTGCCGCCCCACTTAATGTCATCATTTTTATATTTATAAAATTAATACGGATATGTATTTTAAGTTTTAACTCTAACAAATATCAAAATTATTAATTGAATAGATAATAAAAGTCTTTTTCTTTAACACATTTAGTTTCATACTGTGAAGTCACTATTTTTTGTAAGGAGAGTCACTTTATACTTTGACTTAATTAAAATTTGTTTATTATCTATATGCTTTGCAGTGGACATAGGCATAAGTCTTGTTGTAGAACTTAGGAGTTAGTCGATCAATTAAATTAGCTATTTGCTCTTAACAATGATTATCTTTATTTTTTAATCAGCTACTTCCCTTCCATTTGAGGATGTTTTCTAACACTAAATTCATTAGTTGACTTTTATTTTATTTTATTTTATTTTTTTTACATGCTATATTATAAACAAGTAAATGAGTTTTAGAGGTTAAAATATCTATTTCACGTGACTTTGATCAATCTTGACATTCATATGACCTTAGCGAAACTCAAAAGAATCAAGAAATAATTTTTTAATTTCATTATTAACGGTTTCTGATTTGACTGATCTCTTACCCGACTAATTAAGTCTCAATTCACCTTAAATTTAATTGATGACCATTCTCAAAACTTAAATTATTCTTAATTTGTAAGCAACTTTAATATGATGATATTTTAAATTCGATAAATAATTTAAAACATATAAATATGTTTAGGAGTCAAAGGATTACGAGGAGCAACAACATATTAAAGACTAGAACCATCAAATGTATATACCACAATTTTATTCAATATTTAAAGACATTGAGTTTACGAATCATCTCTCTTGTATATTAATTTTTCATTTAACACATTTTTACCTGATATGAAATTAACCGTTCAAACTTAAAATTATAGTAATCTACGTACCTTTAAGTGTGAGTCTCTCATATAACTAATAATTACACCACTATTACAAATCCAAGAAGACAAACTATCTAACTCAATTGCCATGCAGATTTTTTATATAAAGATTCTAAATATTGCAAGAATTTCTTTATACTCAAAAGTCATTTGAAAGCTTTAATAGCAGCGACATATCCAGCTTTAATGGCAGTTAAACCAACACATTTGTTTTTAAATTTTGATTGTCAAGGCACTACTCAATAAAGATAATTCAATATGCAAAAGTAGATTTTCTATATTCAAAATAGTCAACCATATATGAATTTGTGTAGAAATCTAATACATGTTGGTAAATTTGAAAACATAACTAAGCTTATCATGATAATAACTCTAATACATAGGATTCACTCCATTGTTTAACAATGATCTTTATCAAGATTCAAGAGAAATCAAACGACAATTCCAAATCACAAGAATTATTCATCTTTATGCATACCACAACATACATCTAACTACAATTTGAAGATGCATAAGTATAACTTTCTTCATCTATTCATTTTCTTTTCTACTTGTAGGACATTGTAACTGAAGATCGATACATGAATAAATTTTGAGCATCTAAAGGCTTTGAATAGAGAGTTGAGTAGCTCAATTAGTTTGATCTAAGGGTTGAAGGAGTCAAATGACCATGGTTTAAACCATGAGTAAAGTGTAAAAATGACCACCTAATGACATTTGTCTATAAAAAAAGAAGAAGCTCTAATTAGATTTCTTTCTCAAAATCAGGATGAACAAATGTCTTCTACATTTCAATTTATTCAACCTCTAAGTTCAAGATAGTTTTTAATCCAAGCACAATAAAAAAGAGGACATTTTCCCCACATGTGAGAATTCTTTCAAGTCCAATATTCTTCCTATAATTAAAATATTTCACCACCGATCTTATTTTGTATATTGGTTGTGAGTTATTATTTAAGGTTTGAAGGAGTCAAATGACCATGGTTCAAACCGTGGGAAAAAGTCTAAAAATGATAATTTAACTAACTACTAACATTTATCTATAAAACAAAAAGCTCTAAATAGATTTCTTTCTCCAAATCAGTATGAACAAATGCCTTCTTAATTTCAATTTATTCAACCTCAAAGTTCAAGATAGTTTTTAATCCAAGTACAATAAAAAGAGGACATCTTCCACACATGTGAGAATTTTTTCAAGTCCAATATCCTTCATGTAATTAAAATATTTCACCACCGATTTTATTATGTATCTTGATTGTGATTTATTATCTTCTACTTTAAACTTAACCCAATTGTTCTTCAGCCCCTTTTTCCCTAAAAAAACTTTACCAACTCAACGTAATAAAATATCATCTATTATTCATGAAAAAAGATTTGTTCAACTAATTGACCAATGATAAATATTATCCTTTGTACGACTTAAACCTATTTATCTTTTAATTTATTTTTGAAATACATTTTTTTTAAATAATTAAACAATGACAAAAATTTGTCGCATATATAATTAATATAGGATTTTGAATTTCAAGAATTTCATTAACAATGAAATACACATATGTTTATATTTTTCCGGTGTAAGACCAATCCCAAATTAATGTTTTGATATAAACAAATAATAAGTTAATTAAGGACTCTAATCATGATTCTAAATTATGTGTTAATTTAACATGTGCTTTTGAGTGTAATAATCCAAGTTAGGTACAAAGCAAATGAAAGAGAAATCAGTTCAAAGAAAGAGCTAAAAATGAACAAGTCTAAACCAAGAACATTTTTAATGCAAGGAAAGCTCTTGTAAATCACGAATGAATTTCCAGTGCATATACTAGGAATGGACAACTCTCATATGGACAAAAAAAATCACTCAAAAGGATCAAAGGCACAACTCAAAGCAAAAGTGTCAAATGATTATTCTCCAGCAGTGTAACACCAGTCTCCAGACTGATAAACATTCTCCAACAGATTACACATGATCTTCAACAACAAACATCTTTCTCCAGAATGATTAACAACCATCTCCAGAAAGATCAACATCATTCTCCAACTATGATGACATAAGTCTAGAATGATATGAACATTCTCCAGCTTACTAACCATCATTCATCAACCTTGTTACATCATTCTCCAACCTTATTTCATCATTCTCCATCCTATTTTGTACGATTCAAAAGGATGTCTTAATTTGAATCAATTAAGCACATCTATAAGATGTTTGTGTGCATAAACAAAATATCATCACAATTAAGAATGAGAAGCTACAAATCATACATTGTTAACAAACAAGTAGAAATGCATAATGTTCAAAATAGTAACATTCATTGTTTAAAAGTCTGGTCTTTGGTAAAGTCTGACACATGACAACAAGATACCTTTCCAAGGGTCATAATAGCTGTCATCAACCTCCTTGAAGCCTATAAAAGGAACCCCAAGCTCAAGGAAAACACATAACTTCAAGTGCTAAGAAAATTCATCAATCATATACACATACATACTTGAAAGCATCTCATTTGCAAAAGAATCAGCTCTAAATTCATTCTCATATATCTAGATTGTATTATTGAGTTATTTTATCAAGAATTTATTCTCAAACACGAGTTGAGCATAATCATATTTAACCAATCTCTCTAAATCATTATTGTATAAACTCAAAAATATAAGGATTGTTTATAGTTTGATTATTGTTGTAAAAATATTTTTATGATTAAAAGGTGAATTGTAAAATCCTCTCAAGATTGATATGTGACTTGATTGAATCCTTTGTGGGTGGAAAGGAATTGTTGTTACAAATCAAGGTTGATCGTAATAAAAACTGTGTGAAACCAAGAACGTTCTTCCTTTGAACACTTAGTGAAAAATCTCACAGTTGCGAGAACTAGACATAGCTCGAGTTGGGTGAACCAGGATATATCTTTGTGTGGTATCTCTTCCTTATCTCTATTTACTTTTAGTCATTTTGATTATAAAGTTAAACAGATAAACTATAATTGTGATTTTAACTAACCAAGAATGTTCTCCATTTTTTGTTTCCAGAACCAAGAACGTTATATGTTTTCTATTTTCATAATCAAGATCGTTCTTGAGTTATTTTCTTAAGATTTTAACTGGAAATTTTAAATAGGTGAATTTACAATTGAAACCCTATTCCTTGTAAATTGACCTTGCTACTTCAAGTGGCACAATAGCAAGGTCTCTAAAGAGTAAAAACACTTTAACAAGTGCTAGAGGAAAAGATCTAGAAGAAAAAAATGTCAAAAGAAAAATACATTGTTGAAGGAAGATCTTCAAACAATCCACCCTATTTTGACGAAACTGATTACTACTTGTGGAAGAGCAAGATGCAATTGTTTCTGAAACCTCAAGATATATGAATGTGGCGCATCATTACATATGGATATTTCATACCAAAAGTTGATCAAAATGATTCAACCACTGCTGAAAAGAAAGAAATAGACTGGACATCTGAAGACAAAACTAAGGTACTCTTGAATTCTAAAGCTCAATTATTCTTATCGTGTGCTTTGAGCAGGGAAGAAAAAGAAATAGTTGATGAATGCACAACGGCTAAAGAAGTATGAGACACTGCAAAATCATCATGAAGGAATAAGCCATGTCAAAGAAACAAGAATATACATTGGCATAAGAAAGTTTGAGTTGTTCGAGATAAATGAAGGAGAAACCACTGATGAAATATACTCAAGGTTCACAATTATAGTGAATGAGATGTGTTCTCTTGGAAAGGCTTACTTAGTATAAGACAAAGTGAGAAATATCGTGAGATATCTTCCAACCATATGGAGTCTGATGGTGATAGCTATCAGCCAACCCAAAAATCTTGAAGTGCTTGCATTAGAAGAACTAATTGGAACATTAAGAGCACATGAAATATTGTTACAAGAAGACAAACCAGCCAAGAAAGGAAAAACAATAGCCTTGAAAGAATCTCAAGAAAGTATACAACCACGGACAGAAGAAGAATCTGAAGAAACTGGACAAGAAGATGATGATGAAGAAATTGCCCTTCTCACTAGAAGAATTCAAAGAACGACGAGAAGAAGATATCACATCAAGAAGGATTTCCAAACAAAAGAGAAAGTCTCAAAACAGAAGTGGCAAGAGCCAAATCACATATTTTGGATGTAATAAGTTGGGACATTACAAATCCAAATGTCCCCTAAGTAAAAAACCACCAAACACATTTCCTTTTAAAAGGAAATCAATGATGGCTACATGGGATAACTCAAATGAATCTGATGAAGAAGATAAAGAAGTCAACATATGCTTAATGGAAAATACTGAAGAAAATGAGGTAACAAAATATGAACTTTGTGTTTTGTGTGAATAAATGGAAAAAGAATTTGACAACTTGCTAAATGATTCAAACGTTCTTGTTCAAAAGTGTAGTTCTTTAAAAGAAAAATTTCACAAAGAAAAATAAGAGAAAGAAAAAACTTAGGCTCTAAATGATATGCTTATAGAGATCATTCAAAATCTGAAAGAATTTCAGCTCAAAGATTTTAAAACTAAAAATCAAGAACGTCAAGAACATTATGCATTTCAAAAGGATAACGTTCTCCTTAAAACTGAAGTTGAACTTCTTAAAAATGATTTGTCAAATTTCATTAAAGCCACTGAAACATTTCAAAAAATCATGGGATATCAAGTACGAATATTTGATAAAGCTAGTATTGGTTTCAATCAAACTCAAAAAATCAAAATGTATGAAAAAAAATTTGTTCTGGAAAGAAAAGAAGGTAAATGTAAAATTAAATGTTCATATTGCAGCAATATGGGACATCTGAAATTTGCATGTGATTTTAAGAAAAGAGATGCGAAAATCAAGAAAAAAGAATATCTTCAAAAAAGGAGAACATTCTGGAGCAAAAATAAAAGTTTTTTAAAAACTGAAAAAATGAGAACGTTCTCTAGGTAATGTAGTAAAAGGAGAATGTTTTGGAATTTTACCAAATCTAGTTTAAACTCAGTTTTCTAAACCTTTTCAAAAACAAATCAAGCTCGGATTAAAGATAAATGAACAATTAGTAAGAAAAATTATGCCCAAATAACTAATGTTTAATATGCGGAAGGTCTGCAACATAATATCTTAAGCATAAGTCAACTATGTGACAATGACTTTGAAGATATTTTCAAACCTAACCTATGTGAAATCATAAAAACAAAATCTGGAGAAGTAGTGTTTTCTTGAACTAGAAAGAAAAATCTTTATGTTTTATATCTTGAAGAACTACCTGATGAACCCTACTTCATGTGTATCAATCAAGATAAATGGATTTGGCATAAGTGGACATGTCATGTTAGCATTAAAACTATTTCAAAAATTTCAAAACTATAACTTGTTAGAGGATTACCGAAACTGAATTTTGAAAAAGATAAAGTATGTGAAACATGTGCTAAGGGAAAACAATCAAAAGAAGCTTTCATTCAAAAGAGTTTATCTCCACAAATAGAACTCTTGAGCTGCTTCACATAGATCTATTTGCCCCTGTTAAAACAACAAGTTTAGGAGGAATGAAATATGATTTTTTTATTGTTGATAATTTCTCACGATACACTTGGATAATATTTTTAAAACAAAAATTTGATGCCTTCAAAATCTTTTGTAAAAAGGTACAAAATGAGAAAAATTTCAGCATCATTTCTATAAGAAGTGATCTTGGACGAGAATTTATAAATGCGTCTTTTAAAACATTCCTTGAAGAACTTGGCATTTCTTATAATCTATCTTGTGCAAGAACTCTTCAACAAAATGGAGTTGTTGAAAGAAAAAATAGAACCTAACAAGAAATGGCAAGAAAAATCTTGGAAGAGTCTAATGTTGAAAAATATTTTTGGACTGAAGCTGCCAATACATCATGCTATATTTTAAACCGTGTATCCATAAGAAATATCATAAACAAAACACCATATGAAATTTAGAAAAACAGAAAGCCAAATATATCACATTTTCACATTTTTTTGTTGTTATTGTTATATATTGAACACCAAAAAACTCTTGGAAAGTTTGATGCAAAATCAGACAAAGCTATATTTTTGGGTTACTCAATTGATTCTAAAGGGTATCATGTGTTTCAATTTAAAAACCAAAATGATTGAAATCAACATGCATATATTATTTGATGATCTTGATTTGAGTAAAAAAGATAAGGAAGAAGAAGAACATTCTGGGCAACAACAACAATAAAATGTTCTCTAGGAAACCCAGATTGATAAACAATCTTTGTTTCATTCTCCTTTTAAAAGTTGGAGAACGATTAGTGATCACCTCAAAATCAAATCATTGGAGATACTGGTAATGGAATTAGAACAAGAATGTCATTCAAGGGTGATGGCAACAATAACATGGCAATGATATCCTAAATTTAGCCAAAATCAATCAAAGAAGTCATAGTTGATTAATATTGGATTGAAGCGATGAAGACTTTTTCAATTCGAGAAGAATGAAGTATGGAATCTAGTTATAGATCAAACCATCATAGAAACAAGATGGGTATTCAAAAATAAACTAGATGAAGAAGGTAAGGTTGTGAGAAATAAAGGAAAGTTGGTTGCTCAAGGTTACAATCAACAAGAAGGTATAGATTATGATGAAACTTTTGCTCCTGTCGCAAGTTTAGAAGCTATATGAATTCTTCTTGCATATGCATCTCATAAACTTGTTAAACTCTTTCAAATGGATGTTAAAAGTGCAATCCTAAATGGTTTTTTAAATGAACAAGTTTATGTGCGTCAACCTCCCGATTTTGAATATCAATCAAAACCAAATCTTGTTTTAAAACTCACCAAAGCTCTACATGGTTTAAAACAAGCACCAAGAGCTGGGTATGAATGACTTAGTTCCTTTTTAATCAAAAATGGGTTTTCTAGAGGAAAGATTGACACTATACTATTCAAGAAAAATGATAAAAATGATTTACTTATTGTTGAAGTGTATATCGTTGATATTATCTTTGGCTCAACTAATGAGAAAATATGTGATGCCTTTTTAAAACTCATGCAAAGTGAATTTGAAATGATTATGATAGAAGAATTAAGATATTTTCTTGGCTTCCAAATTAAGCAACATAAAGATGACATTTTTATATGTCAAGAAAAATATATTTAAAGATCTCTTAACAAAATATAAATTGAATGAAGCCAAATCCTAATTACTCATATACATCCATCTTCTTCATTAGACAAAGATGAAAATGGAAAATCTATTTCTAAAACAGAGTATAAGGGCATGATAGGATATTTGCTTTATTTAACTGCTAGTTGACCTGACATTGTGTTTGTAGTAGGATTATGTGTTAGATTTCCATCAACACCTTAAGAATCTCATTCAACAGCCGTAAAAGGAATTTTTAGATATTGTGTTGGTACTACTGGTCTTGGCCTTCGATATAGAAAAGGTTCTCGTTTTGATTTTGTAGCTTACCGCGACGTTGATTATGTTGAAGATAAAATTGAACGAAAAAGCACAAGTGGAGCATATCAGTTTCTTGGAGAAGCAGTAATAACAAGGTCGTATAGAAACCAAAACATAGTTGCTTTCTCAACAAATGAAGCTAAATATGTCTCAGCTGCGAACTGTTGCTCTCAAGTTATTTGGATAAAAAATTAACTTGAAGACTACTCTGTAAGTTGTTCAAGTGTTTCAATTTACTATGATAATACAAGTGCTATAAATCAGTCAAAAAATCCTATTCAACGTTTAAGATCCAAACACATAGAAATAAAACATCATTTTATTCGTGATCATGTTAATAAAAAAGAAGTTGAATTAATATTTGATGATACTAAAAAATAACTTATTGATATTTTTACCAATCCCCTTGTAGAGGAAATTTTTAATTTTATCAAGGAAAATTGAGAATTATAAAAAATCCAACCAATTTGCATTAAAATCTGGTTCTGCAATAAACGGAGAACGTTAAACGTTATGTGTTTCTTGCGCGCATCATTCTCCGTTTCTACTCATCAGCGCACAACATTCTCTTTTTTTTTTTTTCCCTAAAAAATCAGCAAAACCTCTTTTTCGTGGCATTAATGAGACGTGTATTCTTGTCTGCAAAAGAACTATCACGTTGTCATTTCTCCTCTTTTCCAACACCAATCAGTCACTTCACTTTCCCGATCAAAGTGGAAAAACTGCAAATCATCATCATGATTATTCATCTTCCCTAAAAACAGTTTTATTCTTCTTCTTCGAAAATCTACAACTCTCAAACTTCTCAAAACATTCAAACCATTTTCTGAAAAAAATAAATTTGAAATGGCTCGTACTAAAATGACTGCTCGAAATAATGTTTGCCCTGATGCACCTTCATCCTCTTCATCTATTTCATCTTCACCGTTTCACAATCGATCACCAACACCTCCACCAAGAGGAACTCCTTCACAAGGATCGTCTAATAAAACCTTTTCAGATTACTTATTTTCCTCTCCTGAATCCAGCCTTAGAGAAGATTCCAACCCTAACCCATTGTCAACTGTTCTTCCCCCTCTCTTTCAATGTCATCTTCCAAACCTAAATGAAGTTCCCCCTCACCTTTGCTCATCCTTCCCTAAACCTACGGAGCCAAAAAGATGTTCCATGAGAGTATATGCTGGAATCGATACCTATAACGCTAAACCCTCAAAACCTACAACCACCGTCATCTCTAATAGTGATGATTCTAAGCCTTCCACACCAAACCCTACAAAGACATCAACACCTATCAAACCATCTGAACCATCCACCTCCTCATTCCAAATGAAACCTTCTTTCTCTACACCCCAAACTAAAAGAGAAAATTCATGAACGAAATTTTCCCATCTTCAAAATCCTATCAACCGTCTCCATCTAAAACTTCATCCACACAAAAATTAGAGGACAAAACTACCATTATTATATCCCAATTTTTGGCCAAAAACAAGCTAAAAAATCCCCAAAGAGGCAAAACAACTGCTCCTAAGCAAAAGCCTCGAAAATGTTCTCCACCTTCTCTAGAACGTTTTCCTTCCGCCTCACTAGAACGTTATGCTCCTCCTACTATAAATCCAGAACATTCTCCATCTTCCACCCACCCTCCCAAAACTGGCCCCAAATTACGCTTCCCTCTACTCATTCCATCAACCATACAAAAAAACCTACTCTGAACAATGGGTCGAGCGGCCTGTAGGAATTGGTCGAGTTTTCTTGCTTGAAAACTTGCTTATTGAAGGTACCTCTATCAAAACCCACACAAATGCTCTTGGCTGGACCAAATTTCTGCAATCTATGACTGTTATTACGTGCATGTGGTGAGGGTCTTCTACTGTAGAGCCCATACCTTTCCTGAGAAGTCCTTCTTGGTGACCACTCTCAAGGGTATTGAGATTCGTTTAACCCCTGATATTCTAGCCATCATCCTCGACCTCCAAAATGATGGATCTTCCGTCTTCGATAAGCACTGGTACTCAGTTCTCAATCTGAGCAGGAAGGATGTGCTTGCTGAAATCTTTCAGGAGGACTGCAAAAACCACTTGTTTGCATCCTTAAAGCCCATTTGCAAGGTGTTTAACAACATCAACCAACATTCCATCCAATCGCACTGTGGAAGTCATGAGTACGTCTCTGACAACAATGCTTTGATCATTCATCATCTCCTCACATGCAAGAGGGTCAAAATACCCTTCATCATACTCCAAAATATGATTGCTGCCATTATGAATGACTACAAGAAAAATACAATCCCGTATGACATGCTCTTGTCAAAAGTATTTAGATATTTTAAAGTCCCTTTATCCTCTGAAACCTCCACCATCAAAATCTCCAATTTGATGTTGGATGAAGATTATAAGACGATGAAGAAGAAAAAGATGATAAAGAGGATGAAGAAAAAGCTGAAATTTTTGAGTTTGAATTGAAATAAGATAAGAAAGGAGATGAAAATTAAAGAATTGTAACTGACAAATGATGAACTTAATGACCAAGTGCGTTTTAAAAAAAAATGAAAATAAACTTTTACATAAAGAATGACTCTGTTAACGGAATGAAACATTAACAATGAAACATAAATGACCTAATTGTGAAAAAAAAAAACACTTAAAAACTCTATATGAGATATAAATCTAACTTAAAGAATCACATGTTTAATTTTGTTTTATTTTTATTTTTAATTAAGTCTATCAATACTATTGTTGTATAAAGGGAGAGTAGAAGAAATGACAATAATGCACCATAACCTTACTAAATGAAGAAAAAGCACGGACAGCATGCACATTAGCAATGTTACCAATTATAAGTGAGACAGAAAAGGACATTTATTGGTCGAAATTATGGCTTAAGAAGGAAGCAAAGGAATCAACTTTGTAGGAAGAGATATGATTGGCGGCTAAAAAACACACAACACAATCTCATAGCCTTAATGGAATAGATTTGTATGTGGAAAACAAATGAATGCTCGTCACGTCTTCATTTTGAGGACCCCTTTTTTTTATACAAGCCTCACCTCATTTCTCTCTATCTTTCTTGACCTTCTTTTGTCACTGTTTAGTTTGCATTTCTACGTATCAAAGTTTTGTGGTTCGTACACACATATAGGACCAATTTATCCACCACTAGGTGCACACTAAAAAGGTTATGATGTTGATCAATTCAAAGCTAACATATAAAATTAAAGCACGTAGTACTTCATTTCAAATGAAATATAAATGAGTAAATTACATATTAAAAAAATTCATTGATCGCATTTAATTTTTTCAATTTGAATAAAAATTTAAGTCTATATTTAAATTATTCACTACAAGAATAGATGGATTTTGTGAGGGCCTTTGGCCCTCACAAAGGGAAAAAAACAGTCACAAAGGTGACTTTTGTGAGGGCTTTTGGCAGCCACAAAGAAGCTGGTCACAAAATTTTGTGAGGGCTTTTGCAGCCACAAAGTGCCTGAAACAGGTTGACATTTGTGAGGGCTTTTGCAGCCACAAAAGACAGGCATTTGTGAAGGTTTTTGCAGCCACAAAAGTCTGCTTTTGTGAGGGCATAGGCCGCCACAAAGGACATGCTGAATTTGCTGACTGGACCTTTGTGAGGGCTTTTGGCCGCCACAAATGCCAACGTAATTAAAAATTAATATATTTTGTGAGGGCTTAGGCCGCCACAAAATAATTTGTATTTAATAAATTAATTTTTAAATTCAAAATTAATAGTTTATTATAATATTATATATAATAAATTAATATAATTATAATATTAAAATTTAAATTATAATTAAATTAAAATTTAAATTAAATTTAAAATATAATGTAATTATAAATTAAATGTAATATATAATAAACTAATCTTAATATAATTAAAAATTTAAAATAAAATATTTAAATTAAAAATAAAGATTAATAATTACATTAAAGATTAATTTAAATAATAAAATAATAATAATAAAATATTTAAATTAATAAAAAAATATTTAAATTATTAATAATAAAATATTTAAATACTTAAATTAATAATTATAATTATATTTAAATGAAGCTTAAGAGTAATTTTGTGTAGAGAGAAAGAGGAGAGAATAGTTAGAATGAGGTTTTAGAGAGAAGTTGGATGTGAAAAAATGAAGTAGGAGGGGGAGAAATATATATAGTGTTGCTTGAGCATTTGTGGCGGCCTTTGCAGCCACAAATTCCATGTGCTCATTCCTTTGTGACGGCCTTTGCAGCCACAAATTCCACGTGGTCATTCATTTGTGGCGGTCTTTGCAGCCACAAATGCCACTGGTCACGTCATTCCTTTGTGACGGATTTGACCCTCACAAATGCATTTTTTGTGGCTCTAAAAGCCCTCACAAAATCCAGAAATATTTAACTGGATTTTGTGGCTGCCTAAGCCCTCACAAAATCAAAATGTTGTGATTTTGTGAGGGCTTAGGCAGCCACAAAATCCAGTTAAATATTTAAAAATTTGTGAGGGCTTTTTCAACCACAAAAAAT
>JBBPBR010000003.1:57494149-57505958 GCA_037974775.1 Cicer pinnatifidum
TACTTTGGTCCATGTATTTTATTTGTTTTTTCTTAGTTGATGTAATATACACACTAGTGTAACACCAATTTTTGTTTTTCTGTCCTTGTTAATTTGTTTTAATCCTTATAAATTTATTCACATTGAAATTATTGTAAGATTTATGGGTCACATATGTAATTAATTAATAAAGTGTGTTAGGGTCATTATATAATTAGCCAATAAACTAGGGGTCAAATAATATATAATAGTTTATGGCTAAAGAGCATAATAGTTATGAAAATTAATAGTGTAGATACCAGACAGTTTCTAATTTAATGAGGGGATGAATTGGAAATACTGCAATTTAGAATATAACTAATAATAGTTATATATAGGGGTAATGGTCCCTAAGGCAAACACAATAAGACTATTCAGTTTCACAAAACCCTAAAAGAGAAAACTCTCTGGTTCTCTCTATCCCCATCAAGAGAGCAAGGTCTTCAGGGTATTTTGCTGAGGAAGATCACCCAACCCATTGGCTCTATCATCATCATCCCAAGATTTCATCAATGACAATTCCCACAGGTACGCTTCCGCCTTTGGTTATTCATCATGTAATTGACATGGATCGTTGAGCATAATGCTATTCAGGGTTTACCAACAATTGGTATCAGAGCCTTCCATGTTTAATTCATGATGAAATTCGGTTATTGTCTTTGTTTTTAGGATTCAATTTGGGAATTTTGACATGATTGAAATCTTAGGGAATTTCGGTTATAATTTTTTTTTCTTTCGTGTTGATGTGCCATTGATGGTTTACTATAAAGATTTTCTATAATTTTTTTTGGATGATTGGAACAATTAATGAATCGTGAACAATGCCATGAAATTCTGTTCAATTTTGTTTGCTATTCTAGGGTTTTGTTTTTTTGTTCTCTGTTGAATTAGCAAAATGTAGTATCAAGGTTCAATTTTCTTAAGCCTTGACTGTCAGCATTCCGACTTTGACCCACTGAACTATTATCAAATTATACCCAATATGTAGTATCTCCAGTTTGAGGGAGAGCCTTGGCGCAATGAAAGGTTGCTGCCTAGGTCACAGATTCAAATCTTGGGAAAAACCTCTAAATTTGCAGGGTTAAAGCTTGTGAACCTCAGTGTGGGTCTGTTGTAGACTTCCTTACCTTACATTTGCAAGAGGCTTATTCCACGACTTGAACCCTTGGCCTGTCACACAACAACAACTTTGATTGTTGCACCAAGTCTGTTTCTCTTTTAGTAGTGTTTTTTTTATCAAAAAAAAAAAAAAAGTTTGCAGTTTTAATAATATAGATATCAAAAGAGCAGCAATAATCAATTCATTCTTCAAACTTAGAATAAATTAGTTTTTTTTAAAGTTATGTATCTAACATATTTCCTTTAATTGTTATGATTTTTCCTCTCATGAAGAGGATACCAATTTCACTTATTGCAACATTTGATATTTATCATTGAATATTTTTTTTTTTTTTTGATAATTATTTAGTGAACAATTTTTTTTTTAAACATTGTTTTATTTGGATATAATAAATATATGTTCAAGTCAAGTTTGACATTTTGAATGAGTTAATTGAAACTTGACGTCACCAAAGTGACCTCTCTTGTCTAAATTGCTCGTGAAGAGTGTCAAATGGTTGTGTATCTGTTTATTCATGCGGGTATTGACCGGCCCAAAGGAAGGTTAATATTTGGCAGAATTACATATACACCTGCAATGATAAATGTGTGACAATTATTTAGTATACATGTGAGCAGTAAATCGGCCCAAAGGAAGGTTTATTGTTTGATATGTCTTATTGTCAATAGTTGATCGTTGCAACAAGAGTACCACTAGCAGTTGGTGTTATTGTCCAAAGACTTGACACCAATGGTGCACTGGGTATCTTGAGATGGGTTAACACTACAAGAAAAACACTATTTTGTGGCCAACTTTATAAATATTTTGTGGCCGAATAAAACCCTCACAAATTAGTGACCGAAAAAGCCCTCACAAAGGCCAAAATTGAAATTGGTCTTTTTTTGTGGCTGAAAAAGCCCTCACAAATTTTTAAATATTTAACTGAATTTTGTGGCTGCCTAAACCCTCACAAAATCACAACATTGTGATTTTGTGAGGGCTTAGGCAGCCACAAAATCCAGTTAAATATTTAAGAATTTTGTGAGGGCTTTTACAGCCACAAAAAATGAATTTTGTGAGGGCCAAATCCGTCACAAAGGAGTGACGTGACTAGGGAGTTTGTGGCGGCATAAGCCGTCACAAAGGATTGTGCACGTGGCGTTTGTGGCTGCAAAGGCCGCCACAAAGGACGCCTAAATCCATCTGGATTTTGTTGCCGCTTAGGCCGTCGCAAATGGCATTAAAGTTGGATTTTGTGGCTGCTTTGGCCGCCACAAATGCCCAAGGTGACCCTATATATATTTTTCTCCCCTCCTCCTTCATTTTTTCACATCCAACTTCTCTCTAAAACTCCATTCTAACTATTCTCTCCTCCTTCTCTCTACACAAAATTACTCTTCTTCATTTAAATTTTGTAAGTATAAATTATAGTTTATTTATAATTTACATTAATTTAAATTAATATTTAATTATAATTATAATTATTAATTTAAATATTTAAATATTTTATTATTCATATTTTATTATTTAAATTAATCTTTATTTTAATTATTAATCTTTATTTTTGATTTAAATATTTTATTTTAAAATTTTAATTATATTAAGATTAGTTTATTATATATTAAATTTAATTTATAATTACATTATATTTTAAATTTAATTTTAATTTAATTATAATTTAAATTTTAATAATTATAATTATATTAATTTATTATATATAATATTATAATAAACTATCAATTATGAATTTAAAAATTAATTTATTATTTTTTAATTACGTTGGCATTTGTGGCGGCCAAAAGCCCTCACAAAGGTCCAGTCAGCAAATTCAGCATCCCTTTGTGGCGGCCAAAAGCCCTCACAAAGGTCCAACCAGGCAAATTCCGCATGTCCTTTGTGGCGGCCTATGCCCTCACAAAGGCAGACTTTTGTGGCTGCAAAATCCCTCACAAATGTCTGTCTTTTGTGGCTGCAAAAGCCCTCACAAATGCCAACCTGTTTCATGCCTTTTGTGGCTGCAAAAGCCCTCACAAAATTTTGTGACCAGCTTATTTGTGGCTGCCAAAAGCCCTCACAAAATTCACTTTTGTGGCTGTTTTTCTCCCTTTGTGAGGGCTTTTGGCCCTCACAAAATTCATGTTTTCTTGTAGTGTAAGTTCCATGATTTGAACATATGTATTTATTTATTTATTGATTTATTTTCCTATAATGTGAGTTTTTAAGTTTCGTTCTTTATTTAATTCACAGCATCTATTGCTTCCATATCTGCAAATTTGAGTTCTATTCCTGTCCTTAATGGAACAAATTTTAAGGAATGGGAAGAGAACATTCTGATTGTTCTTGGCTGCATGGATCTAGACCTTGCATTAAGAATTGATCGACCCCTTATTCCTAAGGACTCTAGTTCTTCTGCGGAAAAATTAGAGTATGAGAAATGGGATCGCTCAAATCGCATAAGTCTTATGATCACAAAGCGTGGCATTCCTGAGGTCTTTAGAGGTGTTGTCTCGGATAAGATAGTTACAGCTAAAAATTTCCTTGCTGAGATGGAAAAACGCTTTGAAAAAAGTGATAAGGCTGAAACAAGTTCTTTGCTTCAGATTTTAATTTCCATGAAGTATCAAGGCAAGGGAAATATAAGAGAGCACATTATGATGATGTCCAACATTGCTTCTAAGCTTAAAGGACTAAAGCTTGAGTTGTCAGATGACTTACTCATTCATTTAGTATTGTTGTCTCTTCCTTCGCAATTCAGTCAGTTTAAGGTGACTTATAACTTTCAAAAGGAGAAATGGACTCTTAATGAGCTCATTTCATTATGTGTGCAAGAAGAGGACATACTGAAGCAAGATAGGACTGAAAGCGCTCACTTTACTAGCATCTCTAAAGACAAGGGCAAAAGGAAAAGAATTGAGGAGCCCAAGAACAAAGCTGCTGCTAAGGGTCCAGAACAAAAGAAGCAGACTAAGGATAACAACTGCTTCTTCTGCAGGAGTTCTGGACACGTGAAGAAGGATTGTGCCAAATATCACGCTTGGCGTGTTAAGAAAGGTATGATTTTGTCTTTGGTCTGTTCTGAGGTTAATTTAGCTTCAGTACCTGGAAACACTTGGTGGTTAGACTCTGGTGCAACTACTAACATCAGTGTTTCAATTCAGGGTTGCCTGAACTCCCGAAAGCCTAGTGATACTAAAAGATGCATCTATGTAGGAGATGGGAAGAAGGTAGAAGTTGAAGCCATAGGAAAATTTAGATTATTATTAAGTTCCGGTCATTATTTGATTTTAGAAGACACTTTTGTTGTACCGTCATTTAGACGAAATTTGGTCTCTATTTCTTATTTGGACAAATCAGGATATTATTGTTCATTCGGGAATAAAGAATTTACTTTGTCTTTAAATTTAAATGTTGTTGGAACCGGTTTACTTTCTGGTTATGATAATCTTTTTTTGTTGGAAACTGTGGCTAACTATAATGAAACCTTGAATGTGGAATCACGTGGTACTAAGCGAAAAATTGACAATTTCAATTCAGGAGTGCTTTGGCACAAGCGTCTAGGTCACATCTCTAAAAATAGAGTTGAACGACTTGTGTCAGATGGAATTTTAGATTTCATTGACTTCACAGACTTTAACGTTTGTGTAGCATGCATTAAAGGAAAACAGACTAAAGATAAGAAATTAGGCGCATATAGAGCTACAGACGTCTTAGAATTGATACATACGGACATCTGTGGGCCATTTCAAACTCTTTCTTGGAATGGTCAACAATATTTTATATCATTCATAGACGGTTATTCTAGATATGCCTACCTTTACCTAATTCACGAAAAGTCCAAATCAATAGACGTGTTCAAATCCTTTAAGGCAGAAGTTGAGAATCAACTTAATAAGAGAATTAAAAAGGTCAAATCTGATCGTGGTGGTGAATACTACGACAGATATGACGGCTCAGGTGAACAACGTTCGGGACCATTTGCCAAATACCAAGAGGAATGTGGAATCGTCCCACAATACACTATGCCGGGGTCACCCAACATGAATGGTGTAGCTGAAAGACGAAACAGGACTCTTAAGGATATGGTAGGGAGTATGATTTGTCATTCCACCTTGCCAGAGTCACTCTGGGGAGAGGCATTAAAAACAGAAGCACACATTCTTAATAGAGTACCAACTAAGGCAGCGGCTAAAACACCTTATGAGCTTTAGATTGGGCGTAAGCCTAGCCTGAAGCACCTTCATGTTTGGGGATGTCCAACTGAGGCAAGGCCTTATAGACCAAATGAAAAGAAATTTGAACCCCGAACAATTAGCAGCTATTTTTTAGGGTACTCAGAAAAATCAAGGGGATATAAATTTTATGATCCTAATTTGAGAACAATTTTTTAGACGGGAACGACAACGTTTTTTGAGGATATTGAGTTTGGGGGGAAGATTAAGGTTAAAGATTTTGTCTTTGAGGAAGAATCGGTAACAATTCCAGAACTGATTCTTCCACCAATTGACTTTCCCATTATTCAACAAACTCAAGATGATCTGGTTGTTCAGGAAGAACAAAATCCAGGTCAAATTCAAGATCCTCAAGAACAAGTGCCTCAAGAGCCAGCTCCATTGCGGAGATCCACTAGAGAAAGGAAAAATGCTATTTCGGATGATTATGTAGTATTTATCAATGAGGTAGAGGAAAATGTTGGCATGACGGAAGACGACCCAATCGACTTTCATCAAGCCATGCAAGATTCTCGTTCAGATAAGTGGATCGAAGCAATGAATGAGGAGTATAAGTCTATGCAAGACAATTCAGTTTGGGAACTTATCCCATTACCTGAAGGAGTGAAATCCATTGGTTGCAAATGGATTTTTAAAACCAAGCGGGATTCCAATGGTAATGTGGAGAGATATAAGGCACGTCTTGTAGCTAAGGGTTATACTCAAAAGGAAGGGATTGATTATAAAGAGACTTTCTCTCCGGTTTCATCGAAGGACTCTTTGAGAATAATCATGGCTCTTGTTGCTCACTTTGATTTGGAGCTTCATCAAATGGATGTAAAGACAGCGTTTCTCAATGGCGACATTGATGAGACGATCTATATGGTGCAGGCAAAAAACTTTGTGTTGGGAGACCCAAAGAATATGGTGTGCAAACTAAGAAAATCCATTTATGGGCTAAAACAAACTTCTCGTCAATGGTACCATAAATTTCATCAAGTAATTCTCTCATTTGGTTTTGAGATGAATACAGTTGATGATTGTGTGTATCATAAGTTCAGTGGGAGCAGACATATTTTCCTGGTCTTGTATGTTGATGACATACTGCTTGCCACTAACGATGTAGGCATGTTGCACAAAACCAAGAAATTTCTATCAAAGCATTTTGAGATGAAAGATCTTGGTGACGCCTCTTTTGTATTAGGAATTCAGATACACCGAGACAGATCTCGAGGTATTCTTGGATTGTCACAAAAGAGCTATATCGATAAGATTCTCAAAAGGTTTGGGTTACAGGATTGCAAACCAGGGAGCACCCCAGTTGCTAAGGGAGACAAGTTTAGTCTCAAACAGTGCCCTAAGGGAAGTTTGGAAATTCGAGAAATGCAAAAGATCCCTTATGCTTCAGCTGTAGGGAGTCTTATGTATGCCCAACTATGTACGCGTCCAGACATAGCGTTCATAGTAGGGATTTTAGGCAGATATTTAAGCAGTCCAGGTCTTGACCATTGGAAAGCAGCCAAGAGGGTCATGAGATATTTAAAGAGAACAAGAAACTACATGCTCACATATAGGAGGTCAGATCAGTTAGAGATCATTGGGTACTCTGACTCGGATTTTGTGGGATGCCAAGACAACTTAAGATCAACTTCAGGCTATGTCTTTCTGTTAGCTGATGGAGCAGTTTCTTGGCGTAGCAGAATTCGTAGCAAGGTCTTACTGCTTCATCAACCATGGCAGCAGAATTCGTAGCAATTCATGAGGCATCTGACCAGGGCATTTGGCTGAGAAATTTTGTCACGGGGCTGCAAATAGTTGAAGGGATTGAAAGACCACTCGAGTTATATTGTGACAATAGATCAGCAGTCATGTATTCTAACAATAATAGGAGCTCAACCAAGTCAAAGCACATTGACATTAAGTTTCTAGTTGTTAAAGAGAAGGTACAAAGTGGACATATATCCATAGAACACTTAAGGACAAACTCCATGATTGCGGATCCACTCACTAAAGGTCTACCACCCAAGGTCTTTCATGAGCATACTGCTCACATGAGTGTGCTATAGTTTGAGGAATCTTGATTTTAGTGGGAGTTTCGTCCATTATGTAATTCATGTCCTATGTTTAATTGTAAAGTACAAATACATTGTATTTGGACTTTCTGATCAGAAATAAAGTTTAAAGTATTCAGTTTTAGTTACTTTGTACATTTAAGTTATGGTATGATCTCATTCGGTAAAGTAGGACCAGTTGAAAATTGACATGCATTGACCAACTTCATGTAATTTTCATGCTACACTTTTCATAATGGGTCTATGTCATTTAGTTGTGTCAGTACGGGTGATCATTGATGGGTTTAGTTATGCTTATTATGACGAAAGCCTCTTTGGTTCCATGTGCTGATATGATTAATGGACGGGACAATTTGGATTATACTCAAGGTAATTATAATGACATTTTTGACGTCATAAAGTCTATTAATATATAATAGTTTATGGCTAAAGAGCATAATAGTTATGAAAATTAATAGTATAGATACCAGACAGTTTCTAATTTAATAAGGGGCTGAATTGGAAATACTGCAATTTGAGATATAACTAATAATAGTTATATATAGGGGTAATGGTCCCCAAGGCAAACACAACAAGACTATTCAGTTTCACAAAACCCTAAAAGAGAAAACTCTCTGGTTCTCTCTATCCCCATCAAGAGAGCAAGGTCTTCAGGGTGTTTTGCTGAGGAAGATCACCCAACCCATTGGCTCTATCATCATCATCCCAGGATTTCATCAATGACAATTCCCACAGGCACGCTTCCGCCTTTGGTTATTCATCATGTAATTGGCATGGATCGTTGAGCATAATGCTATTCAGGGTTTACCAACAATTATCCCACACACACACACGCACACGCACACGCACACGCATATATATATATATATATATATATATATATATATATATATAATTTTAGTCACTCAAAATAAAAACTAAAATTAAGTTGCAAAAATCAATTTTAATATGAAAAAATTTGGCAGGAACTAAAATAAAACATCAAAGACTAAAAGAAAAAGGAAATAATATAATTAAAAAGACCCTAAAAATTAATTATATATTTTTGTGAAGATTAAAAGTAAAAAATGGTACATAAATTAAAAGCATATTTAAACATTTAGTTGTTTTTATCCGTCCCTGTTTGACGAATTTCTAGATTCCTTCAATAAAAAACTACTATATTATTGAATTAGCTAGTTTGGACCATTAGTGGACCTTAACCTTGGAAATAAAGTTTAATGTACTATTTAAAACCTTTTACCATTTGATTATTGTAACGTAGCTATAAAGTTTGGAAATTGTGTAGTGTTTGACCTATAATTAATTTGGATTAACAATTGCATGTATCCTACGTACTATTGGAGGAAAATCTTATTGACCCTTGACGTTGTGTATATTAATTATCATAGTTACATAATTGTGGCACATATTATCGAAGTAAACATTCCTTTGTTTCCTTTTTTTTATTTTTTTTTATTTTTTTTTATGTTTCTCTACGTTCTTTTACAATTTTTCTTTTCGGAGAATATTATTAGATCAGTACACACCATCCAGATAATTTATTACTATTACTTTTTACAATAAAAGAAGTTCAACAATTACTTTATTTAAATATTGTGCAAGAATTTATTGGGATGTATTTTTAAGTATTAGATTAGGCATCGTTGACAATGGTGTTAAGAATACTATATAAACGTACAAAAAATAAATTAAAAGAAGAAGAATGAGACTTTTTTTCCCTTATCATTAACGGTTAGTACAATATTTTAGAATTTTAAAAGAACTACCGCTCATCATGCACTCAATATAACCCCTTCTTTATTTTTATTTATCTAAGTCAAAGTCTCTAATTAAAAAGAACCATTACTTAATTAAGAAGACTCTAATGCAGTTAAAAACAGTGATTCAATTAATTTGTTAAAATTAGTTAGCTTAAAGTTATTTAGTTGCTCTATGTTAGTTATTTCTTCTCTGTTAATAAGTTTTCTATATATAAAGAGAAATAAACTAACATAGAAGAAATTATTCAAAGGTAACTAACTCCAAGAACCTAATTGATTTATTATTTAATTCTAACAAACTAATTGAATCATTAATCTTAATAGGTTTCAAACTTAGAATTGATAATTTTGTCAATAGGAGTTTGAACTACAATAATTCTAAACATTTGACATTTTAAAAATGTAATCTAAGAATAGAAAATTATAATGCAACCAACAACCATAATATAGATTGTTGTTGAGATCAAAGACACTGAGTGATACATGTGTTTGAGGTCGGTTGTCTGAAGATATGCGATTACACTCTTTACGTCTTTAGAGATAAAAGCCACTCTCGTAAAAATTATTGATTTAAACAAATTTTTCTTGGTATAAGTCAACGACAACAATATTTTTAGAAGATAAATAACTCTGATTTTCTTTCTCTTATGCATATATTTCTTTCTCACAAAAATTCAAATTGAGGTGAAAGACATTTGCAAAATAAAAAAATAATCAAAGTTCTTGATCTTCTAAAATATTGATGTTGTTGACTTCTCCAACGAATTTTTTTTTTTCAAAATCAACAATATTTATTAGAACAACTTCCGCCTCTAAAAATGTAAAAGATTAATTATATATAGAAGAGCAAACAACATACTTAGTATATTCGATCACATCATTCAATTATAATAAACTAATTGAATCATTATACTTAACATCCCCTTTGCTAATATTTAAGTTCGACAAGAGTCCTAAGTGATTATGAAAATTAGCATATTATTTTGCACCTTTACACTTGTGAGTAGCAATACCATTGAGACATTAAACATATGAACCATTAAGAAAGAGCCACGTAACAAAGAAAATGAAATCTTTATCAATATACGCCACAACTTTTACATAAAAACAATAAACAATAAACAATTGTCATATAAAGGGAAGGCAACCGTAATGAAAAATAGGTAAAGGGAAAGCATACGGTTCTGTCCTTTTGGCCAATTGCTTACAGCCTTACACACACCTATGCGCACGGATGCGCTAAACAGCGGACAATTTTCAATTTCTACTTAAACTTAACTATTACAGATTTTATCCTTTGTTTTTCAAACCCCTGTTTCGTGTCTACACACTTCCTTTGATTTTTATTGTTTTTTCATCATAAATAATAGGAATCGTGTTCAGGGATTAAGAGGGAATTTTCAATAATAACTAATTTTTTATTTATTAGTAATCCAAGTTAATTTGAGTATTTTACTCCATGCATATCATATTCATAGAAAATTTTAAGGTAGAAGTGCTATATCATAGACTAACATTAAAAAGTTAAAAAGTTTGTTTTTTTTAAACTCTAACGATGATACTTGACACTTTTAAGAAGTATAAGATAATGACCTTTCTGAATACATTTATTTTCTTTTATTTTTATTCAGTAATAGAAATATTGAATATAGGAGTTTGACCTCGAATACATCAAAGAACAAAAAATGGTAGAAGATGTTAACTTTCTTTGTCTGCAGTCCGTTGTATGAGAGTGTACCTACACATATTTCAATGATCGAGTAAGAATTTATCAAAGTATGAGATATTTTATGTTAGAATTTGTGTGTACCTTTGTGACTTAATAGGTTCTACTTATATATATATATATATATATATATATATATATATATATATAAAAGATTTCCATGGTACTTGTAATGTTAGACGTGTGTCTTCGTAATCAAAGAAAGGTTAACATCATTTAATGGTTGTGATCACCATCGAGTGGCTTACAATGAGTGCATAGGTGAACTATTGTGTCCGTCTTCACCAGGTTCTCTTCTTGTCCATCTTGTGGTCATGATTGGAGATCCTGGTGATTGGCTTCCCCTAACTTCGAGAAGATTCTATAAAGTTATCTGATTAGGTCAGGTATGTTTGGATTTGTGTTGGGTCTAACCTGCATTGGAATAAATTCAGTCCAAAATAATTTGTATCTAACTGACATCAATCGAGTCATTGTCTTGGTTGTAAAACAAAAATAATTTTATCGTTGATCCTTGTTAATTAAAATTATGAATGACGTTTAAGCATTTGAAAATTTTAAACTTCTCTTTATTTCTACGATTAAAGTTCTTCACATTTTTTCAATCAAACTTCCTCTTAATTAAAATTATGAATGACTTTTAAACATTTACACTTTTAAATAAAATTTATTTTAATTAGTATATGAATAAAATTCATGTAAGTGCATAAAAAAAAAATATTGTAAAACAATAATCTATCCATTGTTTGGCACGGACTACATATTAGTTTTTGTTAAAATTAAAACATTGTTATTCTCTATGGACTTTAATTCTTTATAGATACAATATGACGTTGCAATTATAGAAACCATTGATCTATTTTTTGTTGGTGTTATTAATAGGACTAAACACACAAAAAGAAAAATCTATAAACTTCTTAAAA
>JBBPBR010000003.1:57540565-57559792 GCA_037974775.1 Cicer pinnatifidum
CATAACTAAATTTACAATTGATTTTATAACTGTTTTTAAACCAAATAATAGATATAGTTTAATTTTTTAAAAATACCCACCATAAACAGATCTAGCTACAACTATAGAAACACTTAAATTTATAGAGATAAATTTTATTTATCGAAATCTTAAAGTTCAAACAATTGCAATGCGATATTGCCATTGTAAATTATTTATATTGACTAGTCAATGAATTAAAAAAAAATTGATCAGATATCTTATTATCATATATTATGATTTTTTATTTAAATAATTGGTAAGAGAGAAATAAAAAAAAAATTGAATAGTATTAATAATTGAAAGAGTAAATTACATTAAGAAGTACATAGACTTATATAGTTTATTTGATAAACAATTAACTATTCCAACTAGTTAGCTAATTAAGGTTAATTAAACTATTAGTTAATTAATTTGTTAAGTAACTAACCAATTAAGACTAAGTTACTATGTAAATAAACTACATATTTAATAAAACACATTCATCTATTTTTTATGAAAATATTTCATAAAAAATAACAATATTATTATTTTAAATCAGATATAGTTGAAGTAGCAAAGTCAATTATAAGGAAGGATGTTTGAATTGTAAATGCACCCTTTTAAAAGTTTCTGTTAAAAACTTAAGAAAATAATTCAAGATTGATCTTGGTTGTGAAAACAGAAACTGGATAACGTTCTTGGTTTCTGACCAGAAAACGGAGAACGTTCTTGGTTAGTTAAATCAACAATTTAACTTATATATTTAATTTGATAATTAAGCATATATCATATAGCACACAAGCATATATCCTGTTTCACCCAAACACAAGTTACGTCCAGTCCTCACAAATGTGAGATTTTCCACTAAGTGTTCAAGCCAAGACCATTCTTGCTTTTCATGGATCAATCTTGATCTTTACACAATTTCTACCTTTCTACTTAGAAATGGTTTTTCACAGGTTTACCTTACACTATTTCAGAAAGTATTTTGCAAGCTACCTTTTAAAACCTAAAAGGATTTTTACACACTACTAAAGCTATGTTATCAAAAATAACCTTGAGTTACAAAGTACTTATTTTAAGAGTATTAGAATATGAGTATTACTCAACTCTTCTTTGAGAAATAAATTCTATATTTAGAACTTAGTTATTACTGATTCTAACACAACACAAAGAAGGAAACTACAAGTGTGAGAACGATTTTGACAAGCTTGAGTATGATTGAATGAATTATGCTTTGCTTGACACTTTGTGTTGTGTATTGTTCTTCATCTTGAAGCTGCATTTATAGGCTTTAAGAGAGCTTAGCACAGCTCACATATCCGTTGAAATAGGGCCAACTGTCATGAGGAAGTAGATGGATAAGATCAACCAAAAAGCAATAGTGTTCAAG
This sequence comes from Cicer pinnatifidum, assembly GCA_037974775.1. Classification (NCBI taxonomy): domain Eukaryota; kingdom Viridiplantae; phylum Streptophyta; class Magnoliopsida; order Fabales; family Fabaceae; genus Cicer; species Cicer pinnatifidum. Next base: position 57,541,959 of record JBBPBR010000003.1, read on the forward strand.
CTGAAACCAGGAACATTCTTGACATCCAAGATCGACCTTCGAATTTGGAGATGAGCTGATTTGTACTTGTGGTTTTGTCAATTGTCTGAGATGATTTCTGTCTTTAAGTCAAGTGTGCAGGTCTTGACTGAAAGCACAACTACATTGTACTTTAAAGTGTGTAAATTCGTACTTGCAAATGCCTTACTTGAAGAATGATTTTGCTTTATGCTTTTCATGAAGCATGTCTTTAATCCATTGAATTCTAGAATAATTCAGACTTAGATTGATCTTTTCTTATTCTTGATGAAGGTATGAGATGAATAAAACTACCACGATCCAATCTTTCACAAAAAAACTGATCATTCTTGTTTAAGACATATGTGGAGAACGTTCTCCATTTTCCAGGATCATATTAAGAACGTTTTTCGTTTCATTGAAATATGTCAAGATCGATTTTCGTTTAACTGTTTTTGTTTTCTTGATTTTAATGAGATCTGCTTTGAAATACTTGGTACCTAATTTGTTTTGACACATTTAAATACACATGTTAAATACCAAAACACTTATAATCATAATTAGAAGTTTTAACCTTTTATTTAATTATCATCAAAATATTAAATTGAAATTTTATTTAAATAATAGTATTATTTTTAATTAACTTATCGAATTTCTTTAATATTAGTATGACTATGATTATCTATGTTATAGTATATTAAGGAATATCATGCATTGTTCTAGATATTATCTTATAGTATCTATATTATAACTAGATATTTAATACCATGCATTCTTGTATATTATAGTATCTATATTATATCAAGTTTTTGTGTGTCTTTTTCTTTTCAATTTTATCCTTTATTTAATCTATTTAATTTATCCTTCTTTATATAATGAAATAACTAAATTTTTCAAATATAATAATACCAAATTATTATGTAAATTATTTTCCTTCCACTTTTACCTTTTGCTTACCAATTAAATAAGTTTCTTTTATGTTTCCTTTAAAAAAAATGTGATAATTAATTTATTTATCATTAAATAAAAATTAACTACATAAATAAATTTACAAGTAAAGTAAATATATAAATATTAGTTTGTGAATACTACTCATATATTTACTTAAGTGACTCATTTTTATTGATTATTAGATAAATTACTCACAATTTTTTAACGACAACTTGATCATCATTAAAATTGGACACAGAATCATTGGCAAGTATATATATGCACGCTAGTTGTTTTTATTATTATATATTAGTATTATTTTAAACAAGATATGTGGTAAAATTGATCCAAACTACTTATAAGTAAGAAATTCGTTATGCATGCAATGAACACGAGTTTTTGTTATCTAAAAAAGAAAAAGTTTCGGCTGCTTTTAACTTTTGCCCCGTGTTTTTTGACCCAATTGGAGGCTTTTATTTTTGAATTCAATCTGTCACAATGAGACAACGATTGCGGTTTCGGGAAACGAATTGGTCATTAGCAACGAACGTGATTTATTATATTCATTAATATATTACTCTCTCGATTTTCTCTTCTTATTTGTGTTCCATTGCTATACTTCTAAAGTGTTTTGTTTTGGGATGTATACAAATATTTAGGTCCACCAAAGAGTGCAGATCTTTTCCATTTTTAAAAATAAATGAACGTCATGGTTAATATAGTTTTAGTGTATTAATGTCTAATTAATGTCATGCATGCATTCATATAATTTATGTCAAAAAAAACTATAGTATTGGTAATAAAAGAAATAAAGAGAAATTTTTAAATTCTAGTTCAACTAACAAATGCTAATATCGTTAGATTAAACATTTTGTTTTGAATTTGAACTTGAGACCTCACATTTGTATGAGTTAATTATGGTAAAATTTGTTATCTCTTCTAAAATAAAAATAAAATAAAAAGAATAAGAAATTGAGAGGATCTTACCTCCCAACCAAATGTGACATCATTATATTTTATATTCTCAAAACTTTAATACTGGAAAAAATGGAGAAAGTGAATTAGGGTTGACGAAATTCCTAATTTGAATTAGGATTCAAGTTTTTCTCTATGGTATGCTTGATACAACCAATTTATCCACAAAATAAATATGTGGGAGAGATAGCCAAGAAAGAGTGAATTTTTTGTATTTGGTTGTTAAGAGAGACACAAGAGAGAGATGTAATAAATTAATAATTATGGAATTCACATGTTTTTCAAATCTTCTAATATGATTAATGTAAAATAACAACTTAATTTAAATAATAAAGTGAATAATATTAATTATTGATGATAAAATAAATGGTTGATATTATGTGAATATCATCAATCATAATTATAATATTAACAATTGATTTATTAATTTTATCAACTTATCACTTTAAAAAAATTAAATTTTGATAGGATAGACTCAGGTGTAACTTTCTACCTTTTCTCTTATAATTGCAAATAGAACTTGACATTTTTTTGTGTTTCATGTTTTTTAGATACATTAATAAGAAACTTGCGAGGAAGAAAAGCTTAAAGTTTATTCCAAACAACGTCACTTTGTATAAACATAATTCTGGGCATACATGTTTGGTTAAAGAGACAAATTAGTATTCCATCTTAAATTTAGCAATTTCCTTTGCAAAAAAATATAAATTTAACAATTTAATTTATTTAAATAAAGTTAATTATTTAAACATTAATAGAAAATTAATTCATACCGTAAAAAGTATTTGGAATTACTTTTTATTTTAAAGATATTCTTGTCTTTTAAAAAATTAGAGTATTACTCAACCCATTGTAGGAAAAATTTAGTATAATACAATTAATTCCCTCCTGTTTCTGCTACGTAAAAAAAAATACATGATTACTTTTTTAATTGTTTCAATTTCTGGAATAACTACAAAATCAAGAATTCTGTTGTAAATAAGTTATCTAACAAATCATAATTATAAAGGAAAAAAAATACTCTTACTAGCAAAACACAAAACAGAACTAAAACTGAGTGTTAGCAAATGCCACAATATGTACAAGTTTTATTTTTGTCTACACCCTATACAAGCGTCAAAGGCTATCATCTGTTTTACCAACGGGCCAAGCTGAACAATTCCACTAACGTACCCATTGCTTCCTGATTTCATATTCTGTAGATTATTTTGTAAACTACGGCTATCTGTACGAACTACAAACATAGCATAGAATTTAATGATTGTTATGGATTCAATGAATGGAGTTAAAAAGCTACAACAAATCAGCAACTAAAGCAGCACTTTGAAGAAGATATTAATCCTCTCCCCAGGCATCGTCTTTCAATTTTTGTCTGTTAACAATGCGGTCCCTCCTAGAATCTTCTTGCCTTTTATGTTCTCCGGACCCTGTCTTACTCACGGAGGGAAATTTTATCCCCATACTGTGAGCAATCAGCCTCTGCGCTGCTTCGACTGAGGTTTTTGGTCTTGGCCGAGGTGGTTCCAGGTCTGAATAAACAATGAAACAGGAAAATCATGTGATCATACAGTGAATTGATTTTATAAGGTTTTACTCTATCAGTCAAGCACCCTGCCTAACATGCAATGAAACAAATTTGAGGAAAGAGAACACAGCTACGTGCATACAATGTATGAACTGCCATGTTATCAGCTCTAAATACAAAGTAGCAGTCACAAGAGTTTGATTAAAGAAAACAGGCTTTATAGTGAGATCCAAAATACTTCCATAGATAACAGACCACTCAAAATTCACAAAGCAAATTAGAATATTTGATTCCCTATAAAAGCTTATCGCCACAATCTTGACAGACCTTTAAAGATCAAACAGAGCTTTTTAAACAAGGCCATACTTAAGTTTTCTAAAGTAAAGGCAATGCAGAGAAACTTTAATATACATTAATCACCCTCATATAGCAGAAAGATAAAACAGTAAATTACCATTTGCTTTAATTGAACTGAGAAGTACATCATCTTCACCAAGAATCCTCATAGTCATGTTAAATGGACATCGAACATTGCTTTGAGCCTCAAGAGCTGCATTATAAAATTAATGGTATCGAATAGTCATTATAAAATTAGTGGCACCAGGTAATTATAAATTTAATGGTATTGGGTGGGTCATCATAAAATTAATGGTATCAAATTGTAAGTAATCAAACTATAAACAATGCATATAAAGAAGCCTACTGAGATGCTCTACGAACATACAGAATGATTACTATCTAAACAAAATATATCATGCTGTGCCAAACCATTACATTAAAGTCAATCCAACCCACTCCCCTAAAACAGTAATGTATGTCATGCTACATGTTTTGTATGATGAGAAATAAATTGCTCAAGAGCACATCATCCTAGTCTAAGATAATTGTAAACAAAGAAAAGCTTTTGCGTACTTAAGTTAAACTAAAGCAGCTACTCATGCTACACCCTGCATATATTGCACAGGTAAGAGAGAGTTCAAAACACAGTCAGATTGAATCACTAACACCAACCTTTACTTCAATGGCACAGTCAGATTAATGCAAATACTCGGTATACCAGCTACAAAGTGATTTAGAGGATGATGATGTTCAAGAGAGAACTGAGGGGGAATATCATGGTTATTGCGTCCAAAAGTATCAACTTTAGTGGCATGCAACCATAACTCACCATCATAATACATAAACAAATAAACATTAATGCAGCATGCATGTAAAAATTATGATATTACAAAAATAATAAAGTCAGGGAATTTTGTAATTACCCTCTGCAGGAGTTCGGAATACTGCAAGTGCAACTGTATCGTTGACCCAGCGAATCACAAAATCACAATTTTTGATGACATCAAAAAGCTTCTCCAGGTCTGTTGTTCTAGTACTTGGTGCAAAGTTAGCCAACACAAGAACATGACCGGTCCCATGTTTTTCTGAATTAAACAAAAATTAATTATAATCCAAGTGTTTTCAACACAATACATTCATTTTGCAGACAAAACCTAACGTAAAGGAAATATTACCATTTGGATGCATATGAAGACTGGAACATGTAAAGAAATCATAACCAACTAACCATTCCATATGCAAAATAAGAAGGTTTTACTTAAAGATTGAAAGGTAACAAGGTTTACTTACGTTTAGGTATATCTTTTTTATCTTCTGAACCACGGTGAGTTTCTTTGTCGTCAACATCATCAATTATTGAACCATCAAGTAACTGATCACTATAAAGTCTATCTGTATCATAAGAGAATGTTCCTCTTCCACGTCGCTTTGGAGTTGGACTTTTGGCGTTCATCAATTTAACATTTGAAACTCCAGTTAAAATTTCTGAGGCAACTATGGACAGTAACTTCTCAGCCTCATGATCAACAATTATTTCCCGGTCAGCTAATGCTTCCCAATCTAAAATATTTCACAATATCATTCACATTACATAATTGCAGAAATTGACATATTTACGTGGTTAGGTCAACATGCCTCATTCATGAGTGACAAGAAAATAAATCAATTATCAAAATGTGAATGTGAGTCTGTTTGTTGCACATTATAAAGAAAGTGATTTTGATATTCAATAATTATGAATTGAGATATTTTTACATTTACCCCCCTTTCAAGTGAGATATCTCTCAAGAACACAAAATCACCTAATAATAACTTCACACATATCACTCTTCTACTACACTTCAATTTTCATTTTCAGTTGTTCACACACACATCACTCTTCTACTAGACTTCAATTTTGAAATACAATTGATTTAACACAACATTAAAATGCCTCAATTGATTTCTAAAATTAAGCAAAAAAGAAAGAAAGCAAGAAAAAAGAAAGAAAGAAAGGTTAACTGCAGTGACTAATCACATTCACATATAAGCTTAAGAAAAAACACACCATCCTCAGGTGACGAAGAAAAAACTGCGTCAACAGAATATTTTGAATCACCATTGGTAGGAGGTGTAACAACACCTTCCTTCTTGGATTCTTTCACATCTTGCGCGTCACTGAAAAAATACACCGAAATTCAAAACTTAAAGGAAAGAAAGAAAAGAAAAAGAAATTGAAAAGAACGAAAAAGAAAAAGAGGAGAATTACGAAGAATGAGATTGTTGTTTGATGATGGAAGCGCGAGATAGAAGAGCATCAGCCTTTAGAGATAAGCCTTTGGAAGTGTAAAGATTGGCCAAAGCGGAGAGAACGGAGGCTAATTCAAGCTGATCGGAAGAAGGGTTTTGGTTTTCGATCACCGATTCTAAGAGTGAAATGGCGGCGTCTACGTCACCGGCGTCAACCAAATTTTTCACGCGTTCACTCCAATACTTGGCCATTGGTTTAGATCCCAGAAAATAATGCAGTAAAACTCTAGTGTTATCAATAGGAATATTGGAATTAGAACAATACACTGCCTTAACTATCCTTTTATAACATTTCAGTTGTAGCCTAAAATCTATATAATTTTGAATAAATACCCATTTAAAAGCACATTTAAGTGTATAATACAAACAATTTTCATTTTATAAAATAATGAAAAATAGTAAACCATAAATTACATTAGAGAAAGCTCATTTCTAAGTAAAAGTACATTTGTAAAATAATAAACGATAATCTAAACACATACTAAATTTTCTCTAATGAAATTTATGTTTGGCTAAATGTGGATTTGGAGCAAAATTAAGTTAGTAGAATTAATTTTCAAGAGAACTCAAATATATCGTCGTCTCAGTTTTTCCTTACAAATTGATATTTAGTGATGTAAATGAAAAGGCAAACATGTTTTATTAAAAAAAATTCTACAAAAATTTAGAATTTTTTAAATTCAGATGAATTAAATATAATTTTTTTTAAATGTAAAAAATTCAAGATAAAAATAATAAATATAACAAAAATAAAGACAAAAATTGTGTTTTGAACTTATTTTTTAGGTATTTTTTATATTGTTGTAAATATAGTTAAAAAGATTCACTTAAAAATATATATTCACTTAACATCAAGAACAAAAAATGTATGTATGGCAATTTTATATGGACTAAAAATTATATTTTTATTTTATACTTGACTAAATTTGAAAAGTTAAAATTTTATAAGGACTAAAAACATATTTAACTCTAAAAAATAAATACAAGAGTTTCAATTTTGCTTGTTAGACTAGATTAATCTTTGAGTAAATAGTCAATTTATCCCATAAAATTGTGGAGGTCAGACATTTACCCCTGAAATTTAAAAATAATCAAATAACATCCTTAAATTGAATGATCTCAAATGAGTAGGACTTGGACAAGACCTTCTAATGTGGCATTCTAGATGTGATATGAGTATTTTACCCGAATTTAGAAAGGAGTAGTTTATTTTAAAATATTAAATTTCCCTCCATTTACCATAATGTTTCTTTCAATTTGACCCTCACTTGTTCATCATCTTCTTCTTCGCTATCCGCATCATTTGCTTGTTTTTGCCATCACCACCTATTCAATGAAGTAACAATATCTAACTCAAGATTGATCTTGGTTATAAACGCATAACATTTTTTGTTAGTGAAAATACACAATTTTAACTTATCTATATAACATTTGATTAGAAGATAAAAATTAAATAAAGATAAGGAAAGAGATATCACACATAGATATATATTGGTTCACTCAAAACAGGTTACGTCAAGTCCTCACAATTGTGAGATTTTCCGCTAAGTGTTCAAAGTAAGATCGTTCTTGGTTTTCGCACAGCCTTTCTTGATCAATCTTGATTTGTTACAATGTAATACCTTTCAACGTAGAAAGGATTTTCACATGTTACCTTTCAATCTTTAGAGAGGATTTTTACACGTTACCATTTAATCATAAAAGGATTTTTACAATTTACTCAAACTATTTCAACACAATAGTCTTGAGTTACCAAGTGATTATTAAAAGAAGTAGGTAAAATTGAGTATGCTCAATCTTGTTTGAGTTTAAATTCTTGGATTAATACTCAGTAAAAATGATTATGATATCAAGATAAAAATAGAACTGAATCTTTTGAAATGATTGAGAAGCTTAAGAGATTTTGAATATGATTCTATAAGTGATGTATTACTTTGCCTTTGAAGCCGTGCCTTATCCTTGATCTTGAGGCTTCTTTTATAGGCTTCAAGAAGACTTATGACGTCTCATATGTCTGTTGAGGATGGTCAAGCTGTCATGTATCAATTAATGGACAAGATTTGTCTTAAAGCAGGAATGTTCTTGCAAAGCAAGAACAATCTTCATTTCTACTTTGAGGGATGATGAGGCTTTAGTTTCTTTGGCAAATGTCTTGAAGTGATTCCCTATTTTTTATCATGTGTGCAGGCTGCTCAGAGGTACAAGTAAAGTGTCCAATCGAATTTGTCAAATTCGTACTCGATGCTTGCTTAAACTAAGAGAATGATCTTGCTTGATGCTTGCTCAAACTTGGAGAATGATTTTGCTTGATGATTATGAATCACATCTTTTGCCTTTATTCTTTAGAGTGATTCTTTTACTGATATGATCTTTGTATATTTCTTGTGAATTTCTGGAAATATATTGTAAATACTAGAACCAGTATTTTCTTTAAGAATCTGAACATTCTTGTTATCTTAGAATTGTGATGAACGTTATTCGTCTTACAAAATTCTGTCAATAATGTTCTTCATTTATTTGAATGAACTTGCTTCTTTTTAATATGATCTTGCTTGAAATGTTTGCTACCTATATTTGATTAACACACTCAAATATACATGTTAAACACCAAAACACATAGAATCATAATTAGAAGTCTTAATTAACTTTTGTTTAATTATCATCAAAATATTAATTTGGGATTTTGTCACAACATCACAATTGTTTCATATTTCACAACTTAGTATCATTCACGCTAGTTTCTCCGTTATTGCGTTCATCATCACCACCGTTTGCACAAATTTGTTTCTTATGCTCCTTTATTGTGTGTTCAAACGGATAACATCATGTCTTGTAGGGCTAATGTAATAATGATCTTTTGGTAAGTGATTTTGGATTTGAGTAATTGGTACATTGTCTTGAAAGAATTTTAATATTCATCAATTTATGGATTTCTTTTTATATAATATTTTTTTCCTTGTTTAATTTTAATATATACAATCTCTATTTATTTGTGATTAGGATGAATGATTTATTACACTTTTATTTATCACGAAGGCAAGTATTGAGGTAAAGAACTTTTTAATAAATGTTTTAATGACAATAAAACTTGTAAATTAAATGATAAGTTTCATGAATGGTGATCTATTGATGATTTCCGGTTGATTTTGTTTAAGGAATGAAAATCACATAAGTGGACAAGCTAGAAGCCACTTACATAAACCAAATGCATTGTATCTACTGGATAATGAAATAATCAACATAACATTAAAAGATTACAAAAATAGTTTCGCAAATGTCATTAAGATATTTGCAGGTTGTTGTACAAATCACATGAAGGATCATTGTAGAGGAACTTGTATCACAAGCTATACAAGATTATGCTTGAAGTAATGTAACAAAATTTACATTGAATTTAGTGTTGAAATCTTTGAGGATCTACCACAACAATACACAAATAAAAACATAAGAACAAAAAAAAACGTTTATGAAGGAGCCCTTGAAGAATTCATTCAACCATCATATCATTCATTGATAAGAATATTTGTTACAAGACAAGATAACATTATCATGATGAACAAGTTCATTTCACTCATAAATATTCTTATCAAGTTAGAAAAATGACAAGAATCAACTTTAATGAATAAGTCATTTCAAGATTGTATCATTTATTAAAAGAATGATATAAGAACATTCGGCAAAATGTTTGGTTATTATATTAAAGAGAAAATGACCAAATGATCTTTTTGGAAGAACAATACGCAATAACTCGGTTGACATTTCACAAATGGGATTCCCAACATTTATAGATCAGCTGGGAATCCAACTATAAGATAAGAATGTTAAATTAGAAAATGGGGCTGCTAAGATATAAAGAGCACTTAAATGAGTCAACTTGAAAACCTAAATGGTTAAAACAATCTTCAGATTGGTCTCCAAATTGATGAGCTGTGAGCAAGGACACAAGTACACTATACTAGCACTGTTATGCATGCATTTTATCAAGTATAATACCAACTGAATTTTGTCAAATCATTCTCACACTTGTTCACTTTGTCTTTCAGACACAAAAGCAAGAACATTATAGATTGATTAATAATGTTCTGGACAATAATATAAACATATCTTTAATATGTTTAAATTAGATATGACACTTGGCTAATGTGTCTAACATCTATATTCAACTTTATCTGAATTTTTAAACCTCTTTTCATCTATTAAAGGAAGATTAATCAGAAGACAAATGCAAGAATTTAACATACAACCAATATTCACTTGTTCAAGTAAAAAATTCTTTAAGCAAAACCCAACTCTATTCGCTATATCTTTGGATCATCCTTATTGAGTTTAGTTTTCAGTTAATCTGAAATAAAGATTTGATAATCATTAGTTCCCAAACACTTTAATCATATACATTGTAATTGACTCAAGTCTATCTTTTTTGTAAGATTGAGTGTGTTTGTGAAAATCTTTTATAGATTGAAAGGTGATTGCATGTAAAAATCATTTTAGGTTGAAAAGTTATGTAAATCTTATCAAGGTTGAAAAGTTGTTATGTAAATCTTATCAATGCTGAAAAGTGACTGTAAAAATCATATCTAGGTTGAAAGATGAAGACTGTAACTAACCAAAGTTTGATCAAGAGAAAAGGTGCAAAGAAGAATGGTCGGCTTTAGAAGCACGTAGTGAAAATCACACAACACTACAAGAAAAAAAACGTTTTGCGGCGGTTGCAACCGCTGCAATTTGATGTTTGCGACGGTTCTGCAACTGTCGTTGATTCGTGCGTCGCAAGGCCAGTTTGCGACGGTTCACAAAACCGTCGTTCCAACCGTCGGCAAAGTTTGCGACGGTTCCTAACCGCCTCTAAATACAGTTTGCGATAGTGAGAACCGTCGCTAAAATACACTCAAATTTATTTATTTCTGAATAATTACGAGAGTTTTCAATCGTCGCTATATTTGTTTTGAGGCAGTTTGAACCGTCGCAAACTTAATAATTTAAAATATAAAAAAAATATGATACAATTTTTTTCTATTTTTAATCAATTAAAATAAAAAATATTCATAAATACCATCCACATAATTTAAATACATAATAACTATTGTACTTAAATCCAATTTATATAATTTTTTCAAAAGAAATAATACCAATTCATACATTGAAGTTAACTAAAACAATAAAGAAAGTAGTTTAAATATTCAAAACATTAGTGGAGTAGCTAAAAATACAAAACAACTCCATCAATCTTAGAAGTTCATCCAAATATCTAATTAGTCCCTAATGATGTTGTTCCACGATCATCAGGTTGGTGGCTGGACTCAGATGAACGTCTACCATCTATTGGCGATTCTATGTTCATTGCCTGAAGAAAAAAAAAGTATATATTAACCTCAATGAATATTGATAAATATTATCAAAACTAATTAACTAAATTTCTCTTATAGCTATAAGAAATCTTTACACAATTGATATTTTTAATCAAAGACAAACAGTTCTCACAAGATTTTTTAAATAGGTTTGCTATGAAAACAATTTTACATATTTGTCTCTAGAATTTTGCATTTACAACAAGAAAGCAATTCGCTCCTTCAACATATCAACTTCAGACAGTATAGTGTAGGAAAAGACAATTAGAATGAAAGGAACTCTTCTAAGGCTGAAATATTTGAAGAACCAAAATCAAAGCTGAAATTATTGATAGGAGTCGTATGCTTTCTTGATATCCAATATCGCAACAATCAATGAAATTCATTGTAAAATGGAACTAAAACCTAAAAGTAACAATCACTAACAAATTAACAATATGTAGGTCATGAGATTGAAAACTTACCAAGTGAAAATGAACAACAACACTCAAATGAGATCCAAAATCAGTGAATCTAACTCTGAAAAATTCCTGAAATTTAAAACATTGCAAGAAAAAAATTCACGAAAGAAATGGAATCAAGATCGAGAAAGAGATGAGAGTCTGTAACTTAGACTACAATAAAAAAAAAGACTACCAACCTTTAGAACAAATTACCTTTTGTTTATCAATTTTCACAACTTTACCTACCACACAAGTTCAACTAGCAATTCAAGTAAAGGCAAAAAAACACAACAATAGGCTCCTATTACAAACCTAAGAGACCTGAGAGTAAAGCCTTATCACTTTCATTCTTCTCAATGCCATGGAACTCTAGCTCTAGTTACGTTGTGTCTACTAGTGTTGTATTAATCATCAATGCTTCTCATCAGTAATCCAAATTAGTGTTGTATTAATCATAAAATTTGTGTTCACCTTTGCTTTTGTCAGATCTCAGCAATGCAGATTATCCACATGACATTATCAAGGTGTCTCTAGATTCATTACTAGATGAACGCTTGTAATAGAAGTACAATACCAATTGTATGATTGCCAAAACAGTACCTATCTCATTTGGTACCTAAAATATCAAACACAAATTTAGGTATACAAATATAAGCCAACAAAATAAACATCTGAGTTCCAAAACTAAAATGAATATTTCAGAAAGAAACATAAAAAAATGAGCTGAAAAAAGACTTACATAAAAGAAAGCATCATCATTGAGCAACCCACAAAGAAGGAATGAGGCGCTTATTAGGAATGTGGAAAGCGAAAGACAAAATGGCATAAACTCGAGACTCTTCGTGCGAATGACCAATTTCTGTGAAATTATGTAGATAAATAATTTCACCAAACTTGAAAACTAGTAAAACTCAGTATTACATTTGATATATCTAGGAAGTGTAAAACTTACAATTATAAACAATGGAGAGGCAAACATTGAAATTAGAGAAGCACAACTCAAGAATCCAAAAAACATTCGGCGCATGGAACTATAGGTTATTTTCAAACTCCCAACTAGTATGATCCCAATATTCCCAAAACTGCCAACAATAATCCAAACATTCTCACCTATCAAATGATAGTATACAATAGCACATATCAGTAACAATTAACAAACCTATGTTTTATGTAAAATTTGTTATAAATTTCCATAGTATCAATAAATTAACCAACCTTTCTTGCTTTCTCAACATGCACTAAGAACAGAACAATGTACACAAACTGAAAAGCTGCTCCAATTGAATTAACAGTTGTAACCAACACATTATTAGGTGATATAAAAGGTGTTCCAAACCACAAGCAGTTCAATAGAGAATAAATATATGGTAATCTTGAGAACATTTATGACCCATTTATGATAATTCTCCTAAATGTGAGTCTATTGTTCGCAACAGAATAAAGAGTTAATAGTCAAAGGATAAACATCAAATTCTTATATGCTCAAATTTTTTATTTAAATAAATTAATTTATGAAACTTACATTGGGGAAAGAAAAAGTATCAGCAATACCAGCTACATCCATGTGATAAAAATATCCATGACACATAGAGAAAGAAAAAGTACAAGCAATATCAGTTGCATCCTTGCCAACTTCACAAATGGAATAACCATTAAACAGAGACATGATAGGTTGCAAATTGTTTCATGATCATAACTTTAAACACTTGAAACATCAACTTATCATTATCAGTGTATACAAAACTAACCCATACACTAACATATTCTAAACATGGGCAAAATGATAGGTTGTAAAACTAATATGCTTGGTTAAAAATTGGGATTGTATATAAGTTTGTATCTCTAATCTTATCTAGCATAACTTGTAAGCTCACTTATTATCCATAGTGATCAGTGTGTTTAGAAGAGAACACAAATTGATAAATGAATGCAAATGAAAATACCAAATCACAGAAAAGAGAACATAAATGGAAGAGAATATAAATATCAGAAAACAGAAAATAAGTTGAAATAGATACAATACACAAAAAACTGAAAGTACCTCGTCGTTCGGTAACACTACATGCGACCGTTCTCCTCCTGTTTCACAGAAATGGCATTCAAAGCAAAAAATCAGCACCCTTAGAACAGTGTAATCAAAACCCTAACAACGGAAAGGAAATCGTATCATAAGTTGCAACAAGCGGAGATCGAATGGAAAGCTAGTAAGAGATAAAAGTGAAATTGTGAGAGCAAGGATATTTGGGGGAGATTGAGATTTTAGGGATTTGAGAGATTTGAGGGAAGCAAATCAGAATGCCGAGACTTTGGAAATCACGGTTTTGAAGAAAATTTCTTGTTAGTTAGGTGTTGCAAACCCTTTGTAATGAAGAACACAAATAAAATGCTCAGCTAATGAGATTCACTATCAACCCACACCAAGCATTCGATCGCATAAAAGATAAATGTCATGAAGCTTACCGCATAGAAGAGAAATTGCTTCAATTCCAGATATGGAGAGATCAAACTTCCCCATAGGGAGATCGAGGGGTTTGGGAAATTTGAAGGAAACAAATTTGGGAGAAAGGGGTTTTTGGTTTTGGGAGAAAAGGGTCGCAGAGATATGAGAATAATTTTAGAGAGCGGGACTTGCAAAAAATGGGAAGCGGGATTGGAAAAAAACTAGCACCTCTTGGTTTTGCTTAGAAATGCAGCGGCGGTTGTTTAGCATCGTCGTAGGAAGTGTCGCAAAGAGAGAGCTGCGGCGGTTTTTTGACACCCGTCGCAATCCATCTGTCGCAAAACTCAAAATTTCTTGTAGTATGATGATTGAACTAGCTCAAGTTGGGTGAATCAATATACTTTTTGTGTTTGATATTTCTATCTCTTATTTTTAATTATTTGCATGCACAAATTACACTTCATTATCATTGATTTACCTACAACTTCTTAATTTCATATAAATTATCCATAACGTTTAGGTCAATTAATTGCTTACTAATAATTTTGATTACAAAGTTTAATCTTTAGTCAAACATCAATTAAAGTGCATGAACTAAATTTTAAAATGGTCACATTTTAAACCTCTTTTTCTTGTGATGATACATTTTACTTCAACAACATCGTTAGAAATGCAAGTTGTAAACTGGAATACATATGTGGAGAAATGGATGTTTGGGAAGAGTTAATCCCAAATAAGATTTGCTTGTTTGACATTTTGAAGACCCTCAAATTTTGTGGAAAGTATGATAGTGTAGCCCATCCAATGGATGTCTACAAATTATGGGATTGACTTTGATTTGGGATTGAAGAATGTCACTTCAGACAATTAGATTCATCAAATAGTGAATGATGCAAATAAAAATGGAAATAAGGTAGATCTTTATGCCCAACACAATGTTACTGAAGAACAATAACAACAATCCACATTTGCTACTTTGGCAATATTTCAAGGCAATGAAGAAAGCTAGAGAATTAGTGGAAGGAAATGAAAGGGAACAATATAAATTAATTTGGGATTATACTAATGAGCTTATTAGAAGCAACCATGAGTTTATTGTGAAGGTAAATACTTTACATAATGCCGATTCTCCATCCTAATTTACAAAATTAAATGTTTGTTTAGATGCATGCAAGAAAGGGTTCAAGTCTGGGTGTAGACCATTCATTTGATTGGATGGGTTTTTTTTTTTTTTTTTAATGGCTATTTTGGTGGTCAGCTTTTAGCTGTTGTTGGTCAAGATGCAAATAACTATATTTTTGTTATAGCATATGCCAGTATGGATATCGAAAACAAGGATAATTAAGGTGGTTTATGACCTTGTTACAAGAGGACATGGGAGACCACGCTCAACATGGATGGAATATATATATATATTAAATTGACAATAAGTTAGAGAAAATGTAAGGGACTAAAATGATAGTAAATTATGTAATTCAAGGACCAAAATGTCAGTTAGTTATGTAATTGACAATAAGTGAGTAAAAATATGAGGGACTAAATTGATCTTAAGTCATGTAATTCAGGGGATTAGATGTGTGTGTTTTCATGTGGTATAGGGGCTTATAACAATTATGTCGGAAGTCATGCTAGATTGGGATGACAAAAAAAAACCACATTAGTTGATACACGCGGATAAAATCCGATACATATATGAGACAAGTAGCTTAGTGGATATCAGTAGATAAAAAATGGATAATTATATTATCCATCTATTAACGAGGTCGGTAGTGAGATACCCATGCCCGCAAATAGTCGTACCTGCCACAAATATATATAATTATCCGCACATTTTTACTTAATTTAAATATAAAACCTTAAAAAATTTCCTAAACCTCAAACTCACAACATAAGTCGTCTCTCAAGCCTACTTTAATTAGCCAACAAAGAAAATATAAGAAAAATTCCTAACAATGCAAATGTTTCTTATACAAACAAAAGAAAAAAAAACATGTTCAAAAAATTAATTTCATATCAAATTTCATTATTGATTTTATAGAAAAATATTTTATTGATTTAATAAATATTTGTGGATATCCATAGGTACTCATGACGAGATGACATTCAAAAAAAATATGTCACATGGATACCTACGTGGATACAAAACGAATATGAGTATTAATATTTTTATCCAACGGGGTGGGTGGCAGGGGTTTACTACCCTAGCCCGCCCCGCCCCATTTACATCCCTAATGTTAGATGTGGCGCATACGTATTGTGTATGTACTTATTGTGGAACTTTACAAAATAATATAAAGATAAAGAGTTGCATGGTGTGGTATAGGAATGTGCAAAATCCTTTATCGTTGTGTTTTAAATTAATCGCCAAATGGAAGAAAGTGAAAATATTGAATAAAGCAACATGGGGATACCTTGGCAAGTGGCATATAGAAGCTTGGACAAGGGCCTATTTCAAAGAAAACTCTAAAGTTGATAGTATCACTAACAACAATTGTGAAGTATTCAATGCAAAAATTCTTAACTAGTGATGGAAGTCAATCTTGATTATGGTTGATGAGGTCAAATGTTTTGTTAACAATACAATAAGTTCTCTTAATTGACAAACACTTCTATCATTTGTTTTATTTTTTATATATCAATGAGTAATTAAACTCTCTTTTAGAATCTTTGGATAATTTTGTGATTAAGAAATCTTTTTTCTATGTCTTAGTTTTAATTCTAGTTTTATTTATGGATTTTAGTTGTTTATCTAAATTATTGTTTTATTTTCATGTTTGGAATAACCAACTTGTGTATCGCTTAATCAATCAATTGACTAGTGACCAACTACAATTAATTGGTAGATCTATAGGAAAATTGAGATTATGATTCTTGTATGATGAAACATAGATACTAATTTTTTCAATCGTCCAACCTATTGCTTGTTTATGCTTTCTCTTAATTATTTTTTTTGTATTATAAATTAAAACATTAATTTAGGGAAAATAATATTATATTGAATATCAATCGTTGTTAATAGTTTTAGAGAGAGATTGACAATTGAAAAATAAATAAGGGTTCATATAAAACTAGAATTTTAGGTATTGATATTACAAATTAAACCATGACCCTAAGTTTTCTCATAATCGATTCCAAGTTGGATTGTTATCTACTCTCATTTTAATTCTTATGTTATTGTTATATTCTCGTTATCGCGAACCAACCATAATTTTCATTAGTCTAAATAATATAAAATATTGATTTGTTTGTTAGTTGTTAAATTAATTCATGTGGAAACAATAATCTTTTATACAATCATCTGACAAACCCATACACATGCGGATTTTGTGCAACACCCAACAATTGAGGGTTTTTTACTAGACTATCGACCTTGTCCAAAAACGTTTCCTTCCACATATTTTGGTAAGTTTTTCCATTGAGAAAAACTTAGTTCCTTAGCCTCATTAACCCATATAAAGAAGTTGTAGTTATATATATATCATTCTAGAAAATTAGACATATTGGAGATATAACAGTAGAAAGAAACAGGGTAGAAAATTGGGGGGGGG
>JBBPBR010000003.1:57570431-57582726 GCA_037974775.1 Cicer pinnatifidum
CCTCCATTTAAAATTACTCATTTAGCCTTTAATTATAAGCACCAATTAAAAAAAAAAAATTGTTAAATCCCAAATTATTAAGTCATGTTACAATATGAATACAACATTAATATATTTTTTTTATTACACTCTTTAAAATTTATTACTCATTCTTCTCCAAATTATAATATCTCTTTCTCATATCGTTAATAAAAATAATTTTGTAAAGGTACTTCATAATCTCCCTTTTTAAAAAGAAATTATATTTATTAATTTGTGTGATATTATCCAATGACTTACTCCCTCCGTTTTTTCTAACTATTATGTTTTTACTTTCTATACATCAAGAAAAATGAATAAAATTTAATACTTTTAATGTTATTATTTATCTTTTTCAATAATATTCTTAATCATTTATTATCTTCACATATATTTTTTTCTTTACAATAAATAATTAAAGTTGTATTGATAAATTAATAATTAATCTTACATTAAACTTTAAAAATAATGGTTAATTATAAACAAAAACTTCTATAAATTTGACAATTAAAAAAACAAAAGCAACAACGTCATTTTGTAGGGGTGGAACACAAAAATGTCCCCACAAAATGTCTGTGTCACTCAATGAACTGTCACACCCACCAATGAATTCTTATCTTTGATTGGAAAGGTAAAATAAAAAAGTTGGTTTCAACTAATTGTGATGGATTAGGGCCACATTTACTTAACTGTGTTGTCGGTCTCTAAAATATCCAGCAATAAGTTAATTATCGTATCACGTATTTGATTAAGGGTTTTACTAATAAATATTATTAAAATACTTGTTAAAAAATTAAAAAGTAAAAATTTTATATCATAAAGTGTAAAATTTAAACTAAAAAAAAATTAAATGTATCATTTTTAATATATTTTTAAAAATATACTTTTATTTTAGAATTTTTAACAAATATCATTAAAACGCTTGTTATCATCTTTTTAATTAAATCTCTGGTTATGTTTTACTAAAAAATTAAATTCCAAGTCAGCTTGGGAAGATATTTTAAATTGATTAATATAAAGACAGACTTAAAATGTACTCTTCTTTTATCAAAACAAATTGATTTAAAAAGTGGCATGATAATAGATTATGAAGATATTGTAAGTCGCTTCTCAAGACAATGCTGATTTAATTTTATTTTTTTTTTTAATTAATTCTGATTGTTATTTGTTACTAATAACTAGTTACTTTTAAAACATGGATCCATAAATCAGTCAAACAAAGACAATA
This sequence comes from Cicer pinnatifidum, assembly GCA_037974775.1. Taxonomy (NCBI): domain Eukaryota; kingdom Viridiplantae; phylum Streptophyta; class Magnoliopsida; order Fabales; family Fabaceae; genus Cicer; species Cicer pinnatifidum. The sequence goes on from JBBPBR010000003.1 coordinate 57,571,678, forward strand.
AAAGACTATAAATAAATATTATATAAAATGAAATTACAATAATTATATACTCCCCTCAACAATAAAATATAATTAAAAATAAAATTAATTTATATTATAAATTTAGATCAAATATATTAATTTTTGGCTTAATTGCAGTTTTGGTCCCCTATTTTAGCTAAATCGCGAAAGTAGTCTCTTATTTTGTTTCTCCCCAGTTTTGGTCCGTCAAACAGAACTTTGGTTTAAAACTTGATGAATTTTCATTTTTTTAAAGTCGTGTTATACCATTTATGATCATATATTTCAGGTACAATTGTTGCACATGAGATTTTGAGGCATGATGTGACTTAAATAAATGTAAAAAACATGAAATTTCATCAAATTTTAGATTAAAATAATGTTTGAGAGACCAAAACTAGGGAGAAATCAAATGAAGGGACAACTTTCGCGATTCAACTCAAATAGAGGGACTAAAACTTATATTAAGCCTTAATTTTTTTATACATTTTTTGGTTATATTTAATATGCAATGAGAGTACATATATAATTTAAGAAAATATTTTCTTCATTGATATTTGTAAAATACTTTATGTATATAATCACATCTCACCATTTAGATATTTGTATATGTATTTTAAAAAAAAAATAATATCATGACAAATTATTGAAATCATATTAATAAAAGTAAATAATATGTAAATATTAATAGATATTAACAAAATAACAATTGTTTATACAATATATATTTAATAAAAATAAACTATTTATAAAATATATATTACTACTTGGGGTAGATGAGGGTTGAAGCTGTAGAGACAAACTCCATATTTAAAGTTTTGATGAAAATAAACAAAGGTTAATTAAAAAAGTTAATTATGATTCTAAAATGTTATGTTAATTTAACATGTGTTTTTGAGTGAATTTAATTAAAAACATAATCAAGCAAAGCAAAACAACAACAAGAACATTAAAAACAGAGGAAGATCTCCAGCTTCAAAAATGTTCATCACAACATATTGATCAATCTTTTTCTACCTCATTAACGAAGAGTCTGCCCTGGAAATTTATTCAAATAGAATCAGTACATGGCAAGGAACAAGTAGGATTCATCCAAGCTCAAAAAGGTTATCTGATCTCTAAAATAAATGGACTCAAAGTCAGACAAAAATCAAGACAGTTTGTAACTCTAAAAAAATCAAGCTGTCAAGAAAGTTTGATCAACCTTGATATATGATAACACATTGCAAAAGACATCCAAAATGATTAAAATAGGAGCTCCAGATTGATTATTAAATCTCAAGAAAGTTCAAATTGACAAACCCAGATTGATAATCAATCTCCGTTTTTTGCATAAATTCAGCAGCTATACATTCTCTTATGCAATGGCTTATAATTCTTCTCCAAACTCCTCTGGCCACATTCAAGACTCAAGATCAAGACTGTACCATCAAAGATCAAGGGAGAAACGTCAAAGGCTTTTTAACTAGAAGACAAAACTGCTTAAATGCTAAACCAGAAAAGTCAAAAAGTAGTTTTTCAAAGTTGGATTATTTTTAATCTGATATATTGGCTTCAGTCAAACTTCATAGCACTACCAACAGTTCTTTTTGACCTTCATTAAAGGCCTCTAATTCCTATAAATAGAAGGCCAATATCTAGGATCAAAGCAAAAAATTCAAGTGTTGAAAAAATCCATAAATCAATCACATACATACTTGAAGTTCTGATTTTTCGCAAATCAGAAGCTGATCTATATTCTGATATTAGATTGCGTAATTATCATTAGATCTTTTGTAAAGAATAAATTCTCAAACAAGAGTTGGGAAATATGAGATTCTGTCAAAAACAATCCAATTGTAAAAACTCAAACTATAAGAGTTTCTTTATAGTTTGTTTAAGAGTACATTAAAACCTATCAAGGTTAGATAGGTGCTGATAGTGCTTTCTGGGTGGAATGTAATAGAAATTGAAACAGATCAAGGTTGATCTAGACTAGGTGTTGTAAGATCAAGAAGGTTCTTTGTTTTAAACACTTAGTGGAAAATCTCACAGTGTGAAGACTGGACGTAACCCACATTAGGTGAACCAGGATATATCTTTGTGTGGTATTCTCTATCATATCTCTTTATTTGTCATACTTAATTGATTAACTAAGATAAAATATAAACTGATTTTCTGTTTTATGCTAATCAAGGAACGTTCTCTATTTTAAAATATAAACCAAGAACATTATCCGTTTTCTGTTTTCATAACCAAGAATAAATCTTGAGTTATTTTCTTAGGTTTTTATTAGGAATTTTTAAAAGGTGCATTTACAATTCAAACCCCCCTTTCTTGTAAATCGACATTGTTACTTCAAAAGCATGGTAGAGTATCGACTATATCTAGCGCAAACTCCTCCTCTATGATAACGTCTTAATTTACGAGTCTAGGATGGTTGGGTGCGTACGATGGAGATATGCAGTCCAAACTCGAATGGAATGACAGTTTGTGGAGGAGTGTTTTGTAATCATATGGTGTTTTCTTCTTCGACTACTCTTATACTTTAGGGTTTAGGGAAATCTTGATGGCAAAACTTTGAGCTATATATAAAGGTTTGGAGCTTGTCTTTTCCACATGGTTTAGAAAGATTTATATCAAATCAAACTCATAAGTAGTGGTGCCCTTAATCTCAAAGACTACTTTAACAGACATCTATGTTATCGTCTTGTCACTTGTATAAAAGACGTACTTGCAACATTGGATTACTTTAAGTTATTTCATGTATACAAGGAAGAATATTAAGTAGTTGATACTTTTGCTAATGCGGTCTTTTTCTCCTTGAATCAACTACGTCTCTAATGTAATGCTTGATTTTTAATTTTCTTCCTCATCGTGTTCACCGATGAAAGTTTGGTTACCTTTCCTAACTAGGGCCTTTAGTTTTGTTCCTTTTTTGTTTCATTAGGCCTAACCCTTTCTTTTTCAAGAAATAAAAAGGTGGGGCACCCTTGAATGGAATAATAAATCTATTTGAGGAGCAATCGATTAAAAAGTTATTTATCATTTAATTTTTATTTTTAAACTATCAAGACGTGCATAAAAAGAATAACAAATCCTATTTATATATATATATATATATATATATATATATATATATATATATATATTTTCTGAAAAGACATCAAATTACATCTATTTTCAAAATCAATCGCAGAATTGAAATCTACTATCATATTGATCATCAAGATCTTTTAGTATATGTAATTTCCCAAATTGTTACTATATAAAATGTATCTTAGGGCATGAAACTAGTTGTTCCTAGTAGTAATTCCCATTTGTTATCCCACCAAAGTTTACCACATAGTCCCAATATAGAAACATTGACTCTATTATATACTTAGATTTAAATATATATATATATATATATATATATATATATATATATATATATATATATATATATATAAATATATCACTACAAAAAATAATGGAATTTGTGAGGGGTAAAAACACTTACAAATGAGGGAAAGCAGCCACAAAAGAGATATTTGTGGCGGCCTTATACAACTACAAATAAGTTAGTCATAAACCTTTGTAGCGATTAAAACAGCCACAAAATTTGATTTTTTCGTTACCATTTGCGAGGACCAAAGCCGCCACATTCCTCCTTTTGTGAGGGCTTAGGCCACCACAAAACTTTTGTGGGGGCCTAGGCCACCACAAATTTCTCCTTTTGTGAGGGCTTAGGCCGCCACAAAGGAACGGATTAAAAAAAAAAAAAGAAAAGATTTTGTGACGGCTAAGCCCACCACAAAATTTTGACTTTATTAAAAAAAAATATTATATATTATAAATTAAAAATATAATATTACAATTTAATTAAAATTAAAATTAAACTTAAAATATTCCAAAATTAATAAATCATGTCATATAAACCAAAAATTAAACACATCATAATTAAATAATAATGTATAATATAGTCATACAAACCAAAAATAAAATTATCAAATATTATTGAAGTACATCAATCATCGCAATAATTCCTCTGATCAATCGCTCCACTCCCTCCATCATTATTTGTTGGAGTGAAATTAGATTTTATCTTCAATTACACCACCACTAGTCGAAATAGGAGCCATATCTAGTTGATGTTGATTTAAATTTGGTCTGATCAAGCCAACTCATGGGATAGTTGGTTGGTATGGAGTTTGATCTGGTTGAGGTTGAGGAAGATGATGTTAAGATGGCATAACATACTGATAATTATTAAAATATTGTTGTTGTTAAAACATTGGTTGTTGTTGTTGTTAGAAGGCCGAGTGCGGAGGATCCTGGTGTTGCTGTTGGAAATTTGGAGGCGGTTGCTGCTATTGGGAGTATTGAGAGTAATTTTATTGCTATTGGAATAATGGTTGTTGATGCAAGTACTAAGGCCGAGGCGGGAACTGCTGATGAAACACATGAAGAAATGAAAGTTGTTGTTGTTGTTGTTGTTCTTAAAACTTTTGTTTCAATTGCTCATTTAGTTTATCAATTGCTGCTTGTATCAGTTGTTATGTCTTTTCTTCTTGCTCACTTGCCCATTGTTCCTTTAATTGGTCAAGATTATCTATCAACGGACGATGAGATCGATCTGTACTAGCATAAGAAGAAGACGTCTTAGTCTGAATATAGCTTGTTGGACCTTTCACAAATGTTGACGATAAACTATCGGCACCCAACACACGCTCTTTGTACTTGCCACCACTAATGTTCATAAAACTTGTGGTCTCATATTATTTCTGCTACACTGGACCAGCTCGCTGAGTAGAAGGAAGAGTAGCTTGATGATCATCCCATTCTTTCATGCTCTATTAATATTTGCTTTTTCTCTTTTCTGTTTGTAAGCATCTGTGTTCCATTTCCACCACAAACACTCCAAATATTTTCACCAATTCAATTCAGAAGTTTCTCCTCGCCCTTATTACGTGCGTATGCCAACATGGATGACAGACGCTTGGAGAAATGATGGTCAAAAGAAGCCAAAATTGCAGCATTATGCTCTCTTTTCCAAGTATATTTTGTTTGTTGTTTGTTTAAATTTAAAAAATATTAAAAATATAATTCAATTTATCAATCAAATGTATAATTAGTAATTAAATAAATTAATCTAATCACTTACTTTGAAACAATGTAAAAATTTATCAATTTCACTAAATTGAGGTGTCTTATCCTCTTTTATCTTACTCCAAGACAACCATGGTTTTTTATATTTATCTTGTATGACTTCAGCAATTGCCTTTGCAGATGAATTAAAAGAAAAATATCTTCAAAGTTTACATGCAAATTAAATATAAAAGTTAGTTAATTAAATATTTTAAAATGCAATCATTGACAATAATAAAATATTTAACGGTCATAATTTAAAATAGTTTACATACCCAAATCCTTCTAAAATAATAACAATGCGGTTGTAGCACTCAACAAATCCAGTTTCCATTATTTAGTCTATGGTATAAGGCTCTATAGGGATCTAAGGATATAGGGGAATAGCTCCACCACTAGTATCAATCGTCGGCATCGACATGAGAGATAGGTCATTAACAACACGTGGTTTAACAACTTTTTTTTTACCACGTGATGCTTTAGATATTCCTCGTATTCCAGCCGTTCCCGTTCCTCCTCAGCCATATATATATATATATATATATATATATATATGTCTGTGTGTGTATGTACAATTAACATAAATTAATAAAGAAAAATATATAAATAAATTATAAATATACATAAATAAAGAAATATATATAAATTATGAATATATATATATATATATATATATATATATATATATATATATATATATATAAAGTGTCGTTCATATAATTCACATTAAAATATAATATTATATATATATATATATATATATACACATTTCACGTAATTAATTAATTGTCATCGTCATCGTCGTCGTCATTTGATGAGTGTATTAAGTCACTGCCTTCATCATTCTCTAATTATTCTATTTCTTGTTCATCAACTTCTTCTTCAATGTTTGACTCATGAAAAACTTGACTTATAGTCTCATCTCCAATCACATGATCCAAATTCGATATTTCATCCATTTGATATGCAACTTCTTCATTTTGACCTGCTTCAACTTCTTCAATTCCACCCGTTGGTCTTGTTTTCATTGCGGCACACCAACCTTGTATGCTTCTGACCGTTGATGGATAAGGAACATAATATATTTGTCTTACATTATGGGCTAGAGCAAATGGATCAAACCGTAGATATTTTTTTCTCATACGTCTACAATATTGGATATCAAATTGATCTTAGTTCCTCTGCTAGATGGATCAAACCACTTACAGTAAAACAACACCACTTTTTTCACATAATCTAGGAACATATAGTCAATTTCGTAAATATGTTCAATTATGCCGTAGAAATCTTCTACTACACCACTATCAAACACACTTTTCATACAAACTCTACTATTAATTGTTTCTTTTCTTTCGGTCCAAGATTCAATGTGAAATTTGTATCCATTGACATAATATGTGTGTCATTCTTTGAAACTTCTACACAGGCCCATAGATAAGTGCCTCAAGTGGATGTTGATAGGAGTTTGTTCTTTGAGATGTACTTGTTGTTGAAACCATAATGAGAAATATGAATGTATATCAATAGAAGATTGTCATGTGGTTAAAAATGCCCTGATCGATGATCATATAGTGAATATCAATTTAGATATATAAATATAATTAAAGATCAAGAGGGATTTAAAACGTACTAAATGTATGGTTTAACTTCATTGCAGTTAATCAAAACGTGAACATGTGCCACATTAAATACTTTGTCACTTGGCTAGAAAATCGGAAAATCCCTACCAGGATGTTGACCAGACAAGTAAAAAACTAATAAAGCATGTGGGTGGCGTATAACACTATCAATATCATTTCTTCCGTTCACTGGTGACAAAGTTTCGTTGTTGAAATAATGAGAACAAAAGTGTGTTGTTTCACGGTGTAGGTAAGATGAACAAATTGAGCCCTCAACTCTAGCTTTATTTTTCACCGACCATTTTGAATAACCCATGAACCTATAATATAAATGAGATGTTCAATAAGCTCCATGTAGACATATATGTATATTGAAAATCAAGTGTATGCATATATATATATATAACCTTTCAAATGGATACATCCATCTATACTGAAGTGGTCCACCAAGCCTAGCTTCACTTGCAAGATGCATTGAGAGATGCTCCATGGAATCAAAAAACCAAAGAGGGAATACTTTCTCTAACTTACACAGAATCATTAGAATGTCATTTTCCATCTTGACGAGATCTTTATCAATGAGCGTTGAAGAACACAAATTCTTGAAATATTGACTCATTTCAATAAGTGGGTTCAATACATATGTCGGTAAAGCACTAAAGGCAATAGCAAGTAAACACTATAAAAATATATGACAATCATGACTTTTCATCCCATGTATCCTCTCATTCAGCACATCTTGCCAAATTAGAACAATAATCATTAGGCGTCTTCAACTCTTTGATCCAACGATAAACAGATTTAGCTTCATTAGCAGATAAAGTATAATTCGCACGAGGTTTTAGAGTCTTGCTGTTGTGCTCAACCAACAACAAATTTGGTCGTCTACAATATATACTTATGTCTTTTATAGTTTTGTCATTATCTTTTGTTTTCCCTTTCACATTCATCATAGTATTAAATATGTTGTCAAAGAAATTTTTCTCAATATGCATAACATCGAGATTATGTCTCAAAAGATTATCTTTCTAATATAGTAGATCCCAAAAAATACATCTTTCTGTCAAATTGTGTCATTGTCCGTAACCTTGAGGTTTACAAGCCATACCATTAACAACGTGTACCTTCGACATATCTTTTATTTTATTCCAAACTTGTTCCGATGTCAATTTAATCGGTGGTTCTTGATTTTCTGCATAGCCCTTCATAAATGCAGTTTTGTTTCTTCTAAATGCATGATCAACATGTAATAACCTACGATGCGAGTCACACCACAATGTCTTCCCGCCAAATTTTAAAGTAAATGTTTTTGTATCTTCCATACAAATAGGACAAACCAATTTACCACGGATGCCCCATCCTGACAACATCCCATAAGTGGGGAAATCATTAATGGTCCACATCAAAGTAGCTCTCATCATAAAATTTTGTCTTCGAGCAATATCATATGTCAAGACACCACTCGACAACCTCTTCAAATCGTCAATCAAAGGTTGTAAAAAATTATCAATACTAGTTGTAGGATTAGAAGGACCTGGTATCACAACAACTAAGAACATATAAGGTTTATACATACACAAATCAGGAGGAAGATGGTAAGGAATAACAATAATCGACCAACAAGAATAAGAAGTAGATGATGTTTGTATGTAATGCATAAATCCATCTGAGAATTATCCAAGTCTTACATAGTGTGGATCTGACACAAAATTAGGATGCATTTGATCAAAGTATTTCCATGTCTGACCATCAGACGAATGTCGCAAGTCACCTTAATTTCTTCTATTCTCAAAATGTCATGTCATATTTCCTGCCAGTTTGTATTGATACAAACATTCTCTGCAATCTTGATACAATACGTAGGTAAAACATTGCTTTCCTTGGAATTGATTTTCCCCTACTTACCCTAGAGTTATTCCTTACGAACTCAACTACAACTATTTTAAATGACTTACAACAAATATTAATATCATCAATTTTAATAATGTTTTTTAAAAAATAGTTATATTAAAATCAATAGATTTTACATGTGTTTCAAATTTTTATTTATCATATATTATGTAAACAACATAATTTCTATTTTTTTCTAAACAAATCTATACTAACATTTCGAATGACGAGCTTTTTATATATTTTAAAAATAATATAAAAATATCTTATATTTATAATATCGCATATTTTACTAGTCTATATTTAAAATGTATAAAATACTAACTTGATGTCAGGTGGTGTATGACTTAAAGCTTTTTGGTATGTTGTCGCACACAGGTCAAATACAATTGATAAAATGTAAACAGATATAATAACTCGAATCGTTTCGCAAGGACTTCTGATATAATAATAATAATAGAATTAAAAATTGACATTAAAAAAGGGTTTTTTTTAGATTATTGATTTACAGATGAGCAAAACGATTAATCCACTTATTTGAATTTCGGACCTGCCACAGATTCTATCAATGAGTTTAATTTCTAATTTGTGATTCTATTCTTATTTGACTATAGAATTGATCAAACAAGTGTGATCAATCCTATGTGAATTTGGTTTCTTTGATTGGATTAAGCATCACAATATGACAATTAACGATCAAGCGTCGAAAAATTACAATTCAATTAAATTAGAAACCAAAACCAAATTATGTCAAATAAATTTAATCATTCCTATTGAAATCCAATTTAAGCAATCAAAATATCAATATAATCAAATAAACAAGAATAGAATCATGAATAGAAATTGACAGTCTAACCTGAATCTTAAGGTGTTGATGAAACTCTGAACTCGTGGATTAATCTTATAAAATTAGCCTTCTATGAAATTAAAAATAAAACTATTTATTTCTTGTAGCTATTTGAATCCTAATTTTTCCATCCTTAGAAAAAAAAAACTACCAATATATAGTACTTGATATTGGGCTTTAGGGTTTATGGTTCAAAAACAAGTGACCCACTAATTAAAATTATTACAAAATTCCAGATTACGAAATTTGCAATTTAGGCTCAGTAAAGTTCAGAATTGGTCTTTTCTTCCAACACAAAAGTTGTAGCTCAGATTTTTATCTTTCCAAAGCCTGCTTATATGTGCCAATCCGATACTCAGAGCTCAAGTTATGACCTATAGAGCAAAAAAAAAATCAAAATACAAATAATAAAATTATAATTCAAATTCGACCTAAAGTTTAGAAACAAGCTAAAAATATGAATCTAAGCTATAAAGAATTTTTAAAATACCAAACTAAAAAGGTAAAAACATGTGTCCAAATGCTATGATCACTTTCACACAATTGAGATCTCTTCGAAGTAAACACAATATCATCACTGTCAAAATAAAAATTAAATAATATTTATTAAATAAACAACTTCAAATCAAAAATAAAATTAAAAAACTAAATATAAAATAAAAACTTACCAAAATTCAAGTAGACAAAAAACTTGGAGAAATAATATTTGTAGGAGAAGGTAGAGAAAATTTAGAAAAAAAGTTTAAAGAGAAGGTAGAAATAAAAAATGATAACAAGAGTGATATTTATAGAAAAAATTTGATCCTTTGTGGCGGCTAAAGCAGCCACAAAATCCAACGGTAACTAAAGTCTTTGTGGTGGCCTTTACGATCAGAAAAGAAGGTATTTGTGGCGGTTTAAGCAGCCACAACTGACAACGGTACATTGGACATTTGTGGCGACCTTTGCAGCCACAATGTGTAACGACCACTGATTATGTGGCGGCCTGGACAGCCACAAATTGCTTGCCTTTGTGGCGGCTTAGGACCTCATAAATAGGTGATTTTGTGGTTGAAAATCCCTCACAAAGGACTACAATTTCAGCTGGATTTTGTGGCAGCCTAAGTTTTCACAAAATGTCAACGTTGTGATTTTGTGAGATCTTAAACAGCCATAAAATTCAGCTGAAATTGTAATCCTTTGTGAAGGCTTTTTCAGCCATAAATAACGAGCAATTTGAATTTTAGTAAGGGCTTTTTAGGTCCGTAATTTGTGAGAGTTTTTTTCGACCACAAAATATTTATAAAGTTGATCAGAAAATAAGTGTTTTCTTGAAATATATATATATATATATATATATATATATATATATATATATATATATATATATATATATATATATTGTGTCTTATGAAAGCTCAAAAAGAATTTTGCGGTTGTTAAATGATCTCACTCTTAATCAAACAAACCAAACATAATTTCTAATTAAATCTGGCTCCTTAAGACAAGTGTCGATCTAATTTAATCTTTTAATATCTGAGAGAATTATACTTGGACAATTTAGCCTCTATTTTTTTATACTTTGTTTATTTCATGAAGAAAAGA
>JBBPBR010000003.1:57605468-57628951 GCA_037974775.1 Cicer pinnatifidum
AATACACATGGATCAGTTATCTCGTTTGAACATGAATAGGAATCAAAATTGGATAACTCGAGAGCACAATCGAAGTTTTATAACATGGTTAAAAAATCACATAAAGTCAAAATTTGACATAGACCCCGGATCAATTTCACAGAGATTGAGGTGGCTAGCAAATGGTCCGAGCTTACATGTCTTTTCTTACACTGGTTATGTTATTAACGGCTACACATTTTATACCAAAGAACAAGATGATCAGACCACTATGCAAAATAGTGGAGTCACTCTCGTAGCTGAAGCGATGCATGTCTCAAGTGCAAAAGACAAAAACCCAATATATGCAAATCTATCATATTTTGGGGTTATCGAGCGCATATGGGAGTTAGACTACACAATGTTTTGTGTTCCCATATTTGGTTGCAAGTGGGTCGATAATAATAATGGCGTTCGGATTGATGAGTCAGGATTCTTGCTTGTTGATTTTAATAGGGTGGGATACAAAGACAAGCCTTTTATTTTAGCGTCGCAAGTTCAACAAGTGTTTTATGTCACCGATCCTTCTGATGATAAATGGTCTGTTGTCCTATCGACCAATAAAATAAGTGATGATAACAACAATGATGAAGATGTTGGTAATGATCTTTTATTTGCAACATCACAACAACCACATGAAATTGATTCAACTGATGATGGTTTATATCTTAGAGATGATCATGATGAGGGAATTTGGATTAATCCATCGTTTCGTATTGTAAATGGACAAACAAATGTGAATCCCACCAGGAAAAGAAGAAGGGCATCTTAATGTACATGTTTAATTGTTTTATATAAGCCATGCATGTAATCTGAATTATTGTTGTAATCTGAATTATTTTCTATTCTGGTTTTATTTGTAATCTGAATTATTGTAATCTGAATTATTGTTCTATTCTGGTTCTATTCTGGTTTTATTGAATTATTGTGGTATTATATAATCTGAATTATTCTGGTTCTATTCTTGTTTTATTGTTGTCTAAGAAGGCAAGCATAACCAGTGATTATTGCATGTTTATGTAAATTTGGACAATTACAATTCTTAAGAACTATGCATGTAAAAAAAGTGCATGTCTTTTACAGCGCTTTTTAAAAAAAGCGCTGTAAAAGGTCCTTTTAAAAAATAATATTCATCAGATAACTAACATGACTTTCTCTAACAGGATTTTCTTCAAACACCTTTTACGCATCATGGGAATCCCCAAAAACACATTGTTAACAAAAACATCAGACCCATTGTTAACAAAAACATCAGACACATTGTTAACAAACCCATTTTTCGCAACATGGCAATGAACCTGAAGATCAAGTTACGATTTAAGAATGAAAGGGAATGTAAAGAGATAAAAAGGGTGTTTAGGTGGAGATTGAAAGAGTAAGCTTTGATGTTTGCGAAGAAGATGCATAAAAGGACTTTGAGGTGGAGTTTGGTGAAGAGGAATATATTTTGGTGGGACTATGTGGGTTTTGAAGAGCTTGTTTAAAAAATAACATAACAAAACACAAAAATAACATAATAAGGCCTTTTACAGCGCTTGTTGGGATAAGCGCTGTAAAAGAGTCTTTTAAAAATTTAAATAAGGCCTTTTACAGCGCTTCTTTGAACAAGCGCTGTAAAAGGCTATTAAAAAAAACATTATATAATATACTAAAACAATGAGGTCTTTTACAGCGCTTGTTTGTAAAAGCGCTGTAAAAGAGTCTTTTAAAAATTTAAATAAATACACCTTTTACAGCGCTTTTATAACAAGCGTTGTAAATGGCTTAGCCTTTTATAGCGCTCTTTGGAAAAGCGCTGTAAAAGGGTTATAAAAAAGCGTTGTAAAAGGGTTATATATATAACAGTAACCTCTTCAGTTTCCTCTTCATTACGTAATCTACACTATCATCTCAACCTTCATCTTTCTTCTCTTCTTTTGCAAACCCTATAATCTCGTTCATTACGAACTGTATTTCCATGATCATCTCCTTCATTTCGAACCTTATTTTCATCCAAGATCATTTCGAACCTTATATTTTCATTGAAATACGTAACCCTCATTACGTATTTCTTCAAAACCGTTTTTCTGTGACATTTATTGCTGTGAAATTTCTCCGTTCGCTCTTTTCTTTGCATTTCATCCTTCTTCGAACCATTATTCAGGTGTTGATGTTATTTATTTTTTGTAATCATTAAAATGCATGTTGAGCTTGTTTAAAATATATATACTGATACATGTTGAGCTTGTTTAAAATAATGCATGATGCATGTTGAGCTTGTTGATGTTATACTAAACTGCATGTTGAACTTGTTGTAGTTAAATGGATACAAACAGAGATTTAGAATGTCAAAATGAAGAAGTTGGCACCAGTAGGACTTATGAAAATGAAGTCAAACGTGGTGCAACTATCATGCAAAAAGTCATTAAAGCAAGGAGTAATGGCATTAAATTTGAGGTATACTATACTCTGTTTGCTGTTAATTTTTTTAGCTTTTTTTAATAGCATGTACTTACTATATGAGTTTATTAGGTTGGATGGAATGAAAGTGGTCAGCCAGTTGACCCCCACAGCGCAATGTTTGTGAGCTACATTGGGGCTGTTGTTCGTCAAAATATTCCAATAACAATTGACGACTGGAGAGATAAGGCGTTGAAGGACGCCAAAGATATCATCTGGAATGATATTCAAGTAAATTTTTTGATCCAATCTTTTGTCATTTATAAATATTTTCATTGAAATACTTTACTTATAATTTTATTCATTGCAGACATCTTTTGTCCTTGATGAGGGACGAAAGAATTATGTATTGAGAGTTGCTGGCAAAATCCATCGTGGATTTAGATCGCATCTCTCAAACTTCTATCTTAAAGATAAAGAAGGAAATACAACAGCTGAACCTCCAAAGATATATCGACATTATATATCAAATGATGAATGGAAAACGTTTGTTTCCAAACGTACTGACCCCGCGTTTGTCGTAAGTGATTAATTTATTAGCATTTGTGTGTTTTATTATTTATATTCGCATCGTATTTTAAATTTTTACACAATTGCTATTTTTTTATATAGAACATTAGTAAGGCAAATTGCGAAAGGGCAAGAAACCCGACGCACCCATACAGAAAATCACGTATGGGATATGCACGCCTTGATCAAGGGCTTGTAAGTAATTAAACATCACTTTTATATAATGAATGAATTTGTATTATAAACTATAGTTTCTAACTAATATTTTTTTTATCGAATAGCGACAAGAGACCCAAACCAATCAACCGTTGGGTCGTCACATCTTATGGAAGGAAGCTAGGGTAAATAAAGATGGAGTGGTTGATAACCAAAATGTTCAAAAAGTAATAGAACTTTGTGTAAGTATATTATGACTTTAATATTTTTCAATATTGTATTTATCACTTGAATACTTTTTAATATTGTATTTTAAAAATGATAATGAACTTAACTATTTTAATGTTACATGTATTTTAGGAGACCATCTCTCAAAGTTCTGAATGTGAAGAGGGCAACAAGGCTAGTTGCAGGGATATTTTGGGCAAAGTTTTTAATGTTCCTGAATATTTCGGTCGAGTTAGGGGGAAGGGATTTGGCGTAACTCCCAGAAGCTTTTTTCCTCAAGAGAAGCGCCAAAAACCTTCCAACGAGGAAGTATTAGAGAAGCTCAGAATCCTATCTGAGCAAGTGGCACAATTGGTGAATACAAACAAAGACAAACAACTTCCGGTTCAGCTCCAAGGTGAACTACAAATGGAGAGTGAAAGCAGGAGTTGCAACGTCGGTTTGAAAATTATTCCCGAGGTAATTAATTACTTACTTGCTTATGTAATTACTTATGCATTAAACAATATTATATATTAACTGTACTTATGTTTTAACTATTGATTTAGGGTGTCACTTCATGTTTTCTATACTTGTCCTCGCCCACTCATCGGAAGGTGGGAAAAGCAAAATTGTACAATACTTTGGGAGAAGTATTGCACAATACTCCGATCCCAAAGGGCCATGTCAAGGTATCGCCTACTGTTGCTTTCGAACCAACTGCACCGTTGCCGATACCGGACAACGATGGAGATATGCAGACATTGGGCGAAGCTATCGGTAGTTACGTGGCATGGCCCACTAACCTTGTTGCCCTCATTAAAAGCCCTCCCAGAAACAAATCAGTGACGTCTCCCGATAAGGTTTGTCACATTTATTGCATAAGCTTTGTCAATTTTTTCAGATTCAATAAACTAACATTTAACCTCATTTTTGTAGGTCCAAATAAATAAACCACCCGCACATCCAAAAAAAAGCAGCAAACCTCAAAAATTGGAGGTTAATAGAGCTGCCAAATTTGCAGCAATAAAAAAATTGGATCGTGGCAAATCAATCGCTGCTGCTGCTCCTCCTAAAATAAGTCAGCCACGCCTTGGTAAATACGGGGCGTGTCTTGACATTCAAGTAAAAAAGAACCTATGCAGCAGCGACGATTCGCGCATGATACATATGAATAAAGAAATATTCGGAGAGGAGTATGAGGAATTATTCGACAAGGAGCACGTATACGAACTTCTCGAGCATAAGGAGCTCAGTGCAACTGTAATGAGCTTGTATATAAGGTAAAAAATACTTTTAATTGCATTTATTGGTAATTAATTAAATGTATTGGTAATTAATCTAGTTTAAAATTTTCATTGAAGGTTTTTGCATGAGAAGGTCGTGTGCCCTAGGAAATTATCGAATAAATAATCATTCTTCTCTCCGCATAAAACGTCCATGTGGAAACTGGATGAAGACAATGTAAAGAAATACATTGTAAATATGTTTTTAGGAAATATTTCAAAGGATAAATTGTTCTTAGCACCATATAATTCAGGGTACGTAATTTTATCTTTTTTAATTGATGAGAATTTAATTTATTAGTTGTGTATAGACCAAATTGTGTAACCAATTTTTTGTTGTTGTAGGGCACATTGGGTGCTATTTGCAATCAATGCCGTCTCTGAAGTTGTATACTATTTGGATCCCTTGCATGGCGATTACAACAATCACTCCGAAATCAAGACTTTGTTCGACACGTAAGTAATATTCATTTATTTTTGTTACACATATATATAAATAAGTGTTTGTTCATGCTAAAATAATCACATTTATTCATTTGATAGTGCATTAAAAGTTTTTCGAGCTCAAAGAGGTGCGGTAGTGTCGAAGCAAAAGTCTAATAATATTACATGGATCCTAATAAAGTGCCCTCGTCAAACAAACAACATCGACTGTGGGTACTACGTATTGAGATTCATGAAGGAGATTGTTGACAAGAATAAAACTATTATCCCAGAAACGGTACGGTATTTTGATTATATGATTTTCATATATAAATTATCTATATATTTGATACTAACTTAATATAATATGTTCAATTTTTATATTGCAGTACTTTGAAAATTCCAGTCCTTCATATTCTGAGCATGATCTGATGGAATTAAAGGAGGAATGGTGTGAGTATGTGCTTGAAATGAAAATTATTTGATTTTCTGGGAAATAGCATGCTGCAAGGGACTGAATATTATATCGTGCATAGTTATTATATGTATATGATCATAGGACAGTATATAAACTTGCATATGAATATGTTGTAAATTAGATTCAATGTATATTCATACCAAATATCAAATTGTCACTTAAAATTAAAATAAAGGACCTATTCTGGAAGAAAAAAAAAGAAGATAAATGACTAAAACGTTATCTGAAATTTAGTTAAGGGACCACGGATGTAATTTAGCCTTATATATACATTAAAAAATTGTTCGTATTTAAGATTGTCCCGATTTAGAGAACAATTTTAATACACATCCTTATACTCTTTTCAGATATCAAAGTGTTTGTACTCGCATCTATTGTAAGATTTATGGGTCACATATGTAATTAATTAATAAAGTGTGTTAGGGTCATTATATAATTAGCCAATAAACTAGGGGTCAAATAATATATAATAGTTTATGGCTAAAGAGCATAATAATTATGAAAATTAATTGTGTAGATACCAGGCGGTTTCTAATTTAATGAGGGGCTGAATTAGTAATACTGCAATTTGGGATATAACTAATAATAGTTATATATAGGGGTAGTGGTCCCCAAGGCAAACACAACAAGACTATTCAGTTTCACAAACCTAAAAGAGAAAACTCTCTGGTTCTCTCTATCCCCATCAAGAGAGCAAGGTCTTCAGGGTGTTTTGCTGAGGAAGATCACCCAACCCATTGGCTCTATAATCATCATCCCAGGATTTCATCAATGGCAATTCCCACAGGTACGCTTCCACCTTTGGTTATTCATCATGTAATTGGCATGGATTGTTGAACACAACGTTACAGGGTTTTCCAACAATTGGTATTAGAGCCTACCATGTTTAATTCATGATGAAATTCGGTTATTGTCTTTGTTTTAGGATTCAATTTGGGAATTTTGACATGATTGAAAAATTAGGGTTTGTAATTTGGAAATTTTGACATGATTGAAAAATTAGGGATTGTAATTTGAGAATTTTGACACGATTAAAAAAAAATTAGGGTTTGTAATTTGAGAATTTGGATATATATATTATGGAATCCATATTTTTTTTTTGTTTCCGAATTATCATTAAAAAGGAATTATTGTTTTTTGTCTACTTTGCATTTTAATTTGCTTTTGTGATGCTATCATCTGCTTGATAATTCTTACTTTGGAGATGAATTGCAGAATTTTTTTTTTTTTTTTGATAAAACAATAATTATCAAATACTAATGAAACACAGTTTATATCAGTAAACAATAATTTTTTTTAAACATTGTTTTATTTGGATATAATAAATATATGTTCAAGTCAAGTTTGACATTTTGAATGAGTTAATTGAAACTTGACGTCGCCAAAGTGACCTCTCTTGTCTAAATTACTCGTGAAGATTGTCAAGTGGCTGTGTATATGTTTATTCATGCGGGTATTGACCGGCCCAAAGGAAGGTTAATATTTGGCAGAATTACATGTACACCTGCAATGATAAATGTGTGACAATTATTCGGTATACATGTGAGCAGTAAATCATCCCAAAGGAAGGTTTATTGTTTGACATGTCTTATTGTCAATAGTTGATCGTTGCAACAAGAGTACCACTAGCAGTTGGTGTTACTGTCCAAAGACTTGACACCAATGGTGCACTGGGTATCTTGAGATGGGTTAAATTCCATGATTTGAACATATGTATTTATTGACTTATTTTCCTATAATGTGAGTTTCTAAGTTTCGTTCTTTATTTAATTCACAACATTTATTGCTTCCATATCTGCAAATTTGAGTTCTATTCATGTCCTTGATGGGACAAATTTTAAGGAATGGAAAGAGAACATTATGATTGTTCTTGGCTGCATGGATCTAGACCTTGCATTAAGAATTGATCGACCCCCTATTCCTAAGGACTCTAGTTCTTCTGAGGAAAAATTAGAGTATGAGAAATGGGATCGCTCAAATCGCATAAGTCTTATGATCATAAAGCGTGGCATTCCTGAGGTCTTTAGAGGTGCTGTCTCGGATGAGATAGTTACAACTGAAAATTTCCTTGCTGAGATGGAAAAACGCTTTGAAAAAAGTGATAAGGCTGAAACAAGTTCTTTGCTTCAGAATTTAATTTCCATGAAGTATCAAGGCAAGGGAAATATAAGAGAGCACATTATGATGATGTCCAACATTGCTTCTAAGCTTAAAGGACTAAAGCTTGAGTTGTCAGATGACTTACTCATTCATTTAGTATTGTTGTCTCTTCCTTCGCAATTCAATCAGTTTAAGGTGACTTATAATTGTCAAAAGGAGAAATGGACTCTTAATGAGCTCATTTCATTATGTGTGCAAGAAGAGGACAGGCTGAAGCAAGATAGGACTGAAAGTGCTCACTTTACTAGCATCTCTAAAGACAAGGGCAAAAGGAAAAGAATTGAGGAGCCCAAGAACAAATCTGATGCTAAGGGTCCAGAACATAAGAAGCAGACTAAGGATAACAACTGCTTCTTTTGCAGATGTCCTGGACACGTGAAGAAGGATTGTGCCAAATATCACGCTTGGCATGCTAAGAAAGGTATGATTCTGTCTTTGGTCTGTTCTGAGGTTAATTTAACTTCAGTACATGGAAACACTTGGTGGTTAGACTCTGGTGCAACTACTAACATCAGTGTTTCAATGCAGAGTTGCCTGAACTTCCGAAAGCCTAGTGATGCTGAAAGATGCATCTATGTAGGAGATTGGAAGAAGGTAGAAGTTAAAGCCATAGGAAAGTTTAGATTATTATTAAGTTTCGGTCATTATTTGGATTTAGAAGACACTTTTGTTGTACCGTCATTTAGACGAAATTTGGTCTCTATTTCTTATTTGGACAAATCACGATATTATTTGTCGGGAATAAAGGATTTACTTTGTCTTTAAATTCGAATGTTGTTGGAACTGGTTTACTTTCTGGTTATGAAAATCTTTATTTGTTCGAAACTGTGGCTAACTATAATGAAACCTTGAGTGTGGAATCACGTGGTACTAAGCGAAAAATTGACAATTTCAATTCAGGAGTGCTTTGGCACAAGCGTCTAGGTCACATCTCTAGAAACAGAGTTGAACGGCTTGTGTCAGATGGAATTTTAGATTCCATTGACTTCACAGACTTTAACGTTTGTGTAGCATGCATTAAAGGAAAACAGACTAAAGATAAGAAATTAGGCGCATATAGAGCTACAAACGTCTTAGAATTGATACATACGGATATTTGTCATTCCACCTTGCCAGAGTCACTCTGGGGAGAGGCATTAAAAACAGCAGCATACATTCTTAATAGACTACCAACTAAGGCAGCGGCTAAAACACCTTATGAGCTTTGGATTGGGCGTAAGCCTAGTCTGAAGCACCTTCATGTTTGGGGATGTCCAGCTGAGGCAAGGCCTTATAGGCCGAATGAAAAGAAATTTAAACCCCGAACAATTAGCAACTATTTTATAGAGTACTCAGAAAAATCAAGGGGCTATAAATTTTATGATCCTAATTTGAGAACAATTTTTGAGACGGGAACGACAACGTTCTTTGAGGATATTGAGTTTGGGGGGAAGATTAAGGTTAAAGATTTTGTCTTTGAGGAAGAATCGGTAACAATTCCAGAACTGATTCTTCCACCAATTGACTTTCCCATTATTGAACAAACTCAAGATGATATGGTTGTTCAGGAAGAACAAAATCCAGGTCAAATTCAAGATCCTCAAGAACAAGTGCCTCAAGAGCCAGCTCCATTGCGGAGATCCACTAGAGAAAGGAAAAATGCTATTTCAGATGATTATTTAGTATTTATCAATGAGGTAGAGGAAAATGTTGGCATGACGGAAGACGACCCGGTCAACTTTCATCAAGCCATGCAAGATTCTCGTTCAGATAAGTGGATCGAAACAATGAATGAGGAGTATAAGTCTATGCAAGACAATTCAGTTTGGGAACTTATCCCATTACCTGAAAGAGTGAAACCCATTGGTTGCAAATGGATTTTTAAAACCAAGCGGGATTCCAATGGTAATGTGGAGAGATATAAGGCACGTCTTGTAGCTGAGGATTATACTCAAAAGGAAGGGATTGATTATAAAGAGACTTTCTCTCCGGTTTCATCGAAGGACTCTTTAAGAATAATCATGTCTCTTGTTGCTCACTTTGATTTGGAGCTTCATCAAATGGATGTAAAGACAGCGTTTCTCAATGGCGACATTGATGAGACGATCTATATGGTGCAGCCAGAAAACTTTGTGTTGGGAGACCCAAAGAATATGGTGTGCAAACTAAGAAAATCCATTTATGGGCTAAAACAAGCTTCTCGTCAATGGTACCATAAATTTCATCAAGTAATTCTCTCATTTGGTTTTGAGATGAATACAGTTGATGATTGTGTGTATCATAAGTTCAGTGGGAGCAGACATATTTTCCTGGTCTTGTATGTTGATGACATACTGCTTGCCACTAACGATATAGGCATGTTGCACGAAACTAAAAAATTTCTATCAAAGCATTTTGAGATGAAAGATCTTGGTGACGCCTCTTTTGTATTAGGAATTCAGATACACCGAGACAGATCTCGAGGTATTCTTGGATTGTCACAAAAGAGCTATATCGATAAGGTTCTCAAAAGGTTTGGGTTACAGGATTGCAAACCAGGGGACACCCCAGTTGCTAAGGGAGACAAGTTTAGTCTCAAACAGTGCCCTAAGGGAAGTTTGGAAATTCAAGAAATGCAAAAGATCCCTTATGCTTCAGCTGTAGGGAGTCTTATGTATGCCCAAGTATGTACGCGTCCAGACATAGCGTTCATAGTAGGGATTTTAGGCAGATACTTAAGCAATCCAGGTCTTGACCATTGGAAAGCAGCCAAAAGGGTCATGAGATATTTGAAGAGAACAAGAAACTACATGCTCACATATAGGAAGTCAGACCAGTTAGAGATCACTGGGTACTCTGACTCGGATTTTGCGGGATGCCAAGACAGCTTAAGATCAACTTCAGGCTATGTCTTTCTGTTAGCTGGTGGAGCAGTTTCTTGGCGTAGTGCCAAGCAAGGTCTTACTGCTTCATCAACCATGGCAGCAGAATTCGTAGCAATTCATGAGGCATCTGACCAGGGCATTTGGCTGAGAAATTTTGTCACGGGGCTGCAAATAGTTCAAGGGATTGAAAGACCACTCAAGTTGTATTGTGACGATAGATCAGCAGTCCTGTATTCTAACAATAATAGGAGCTCAACCAAGTCAAAACCCATTGACATTAAGTTCCTAGTTGTTAAAGAGAAGGTACAAAGTGAACATATATCCATAGAACACTTAAGGACAAACTCCATGATTGTGGATCCGCTCACTAAAGGTCTACCACCCAAGGTCTTTCATGAGCATACTGCTCACATGGGTGTGCTACAGTTTGAGGGATCTTGATTTTAGTGGGAGTTTCGTCCATTATGTAATTTATGTTCTATGTTTAATTGTAAAATACAAATACATTGTATTTCGATTTTCTGATCAGAAATAAAGTTTACAATATTCAGTTTTGGTTACTTTGTACATTTAAGTTATGGTATGATCTCATTCGGTAAAGTAGGACCAGTTGAAAATTGACATGCATTGACCAACTTCATGTAATTTTCATGCTACACTTTTCATAATGGGTCTATGTCATTTAGTTGTGTCAGTGCGGGTGATCATTGATGGGTTTAGTTATGCTTATTATGACGAAAGCCTCTTTGGTTCCATGTGCTGATACGATTAATAGACGGGACAATTTGGATTAGGCTCAAGGTAATTATAATGACATTTTTGACGTCATAAAGTCTAACACACTCCTAAGGATACATGTGTGACCAGTGGGAGATTGTAAGATTTATGGGTCACATATGTAATTAATTAATAAAGTGTGTTAGGGTCATTATATAATTAGCCAATAACTAGGGGTCAAATAATATATAATAGTTTATGGCTAAAGAGCATAATAATTATGAAAATTAATTGTGTAGATACCAGGCGGTTTCTAATTTAATGAGGGGCTAAATTAGTAATACTGCAATTTGGGATATAACTAATAATAGTTATATATAGGGGTAGTGGTCCCCAAGGCAAACACAACAAGACTATTCAGTTTCACAAACCTAAAAGAGAAAACTCTCTGGTTCTCTCTATCCCCATCAAGAGAGGAAGGTCTTCAGGGTGTTTTGCTGAGGAAGATCACCCAACCCATTGGCTCTATAATCATCATCCCAAGATTTCATCAATGGCAATTCCCACAGGTACGCTTCCGTCTTTGGTTATTCATCATGTAATTGGCATGGATTGTTGAGCACAACGTTATAGGGTTTTCCAACATCTATTATTTGCAATTTGATTTTGAAAAGTAATACATAAATTATTTCACAAATGTGGATATGGGACGAAGTAGGTATTAAAGTGTTCGTATTAAGACTTATATTTGTTCAATTTTGTGAACAATCGTCCAAACTTATACCCTTACTCATAGTATAAGTTTTTATCATATTCATTCTGGACAAATTTTCCAATTGCTTATAGACTTGGTTCAATTGTCATCTTTATTTGGTATAGAGGAGAGATAGAAAAAATGTAGGAGAGAAGTGTTATATTTTTAAAAGTACTAAAATATTTTATCAAACTTTGTTTACATTTTAATTTCAACTAATTTAAATTTAAATAATTTAGTAAGCTACTCAATTAAACTTTGATTATTAACCTAATTTAATTTAAGATCATATACCATATATTAGTGCCTAAAACTCACAAAGATCGACGTCACTCTTTTAGACGATCCTCTTATATTTTATTGATAAGACATTGACTTAATTGATATAATTATTAAAAAAAATGAATTTGTACCTCAAAATCCAACTTGTCAAACCAACATGGACAAATTCTTGTCTCAAGCGTAACACTAAGAGAATTATTAATATAAACTTCTAAAAAATATTTTCAATTGTTGTTAGTGGTTCTAATAACTTTTAAGTATTAGACTATGATGGATTTGTCTACCTTAAAATTTGTCAATGCACTTTAATGTAGTTGGTTGAATTTATTATTTAACACAAACAATGAATTAATTTTTTATTATATTTTTTAGGTTACTTTTGATGAATTGTGAATAATTTATTTAACTATAAATTAATCAATTAAGAAATTTGCAAGGAGAGTGAACATTTATTATAGCTACCCGTTGCAAATTTACTCACGTGGATAATAGTTGCACAAAAACACTATTCTTTAGTCTTTCTTTGCTCATCTGCAGAGAAAAACAAAAGCTGTGGTGGTGGAGTCTACGGTTTTTAATATCTCTGTTATACTTCCTATCCAAAAACAAATAGGAAAACGTTACATATCAACAACAAATACAAGAAAACTTTCTAATATTTTTGCGATCTCTGAAATTTAGTGATTGTGTAACCGTTCGGTTTTAATAGACGGTTTTGATTTTAAATAGTCTTTTATTTTTTAGAAAACAAAAATTATTAAACTAAATATATAAATAGTTCAATTTTGATCGAATGGTCATACAGTTACTAACTGGAGAGAACTTAGGTCTATCCCTCACGTCTTAGTCCATTTTGTCATAATTTTAGGCCAATCAATTGAGTGAAAAAATGTTGACCTAATTGCATTTTTTATTTTTCTATTTTCATCGATTCACAAAATTGGTTCATCTATTTTAAAAGTCATAAATTTTAGTCTCTTCTTTAGATTTTTGAACTAAAAAATAACGATTTATCATATTTTAAATGATATGATATAGAATCATTTATATGTATTAATTATTCATATGTAATTAATTAAATTACAAAATTGAAAATGTTTTGAAATTGAAAAGTAAATTTTTAGAGAATTTTATTGTGATTTTTTAAAATATGTATCACATTATTTAAAATATATCACGTTGCTATTTTTTAATTAAAAAATCAGAATAAATAATCAAAACTAGTAAATTTTAAATTAGAACAAACAATCTCGTAAATTGATAAGTCAAAAATATTCACTGTTATAAAGAAAAATGTATGTTCACTCATATCAGGTATATGGACAGGGTCTCTCAATGAGTTAAACCGTTATGCGATATAAATCCATGGATTTGTGGATTGGCCTACAATACATGCACAATTCATTTTTGTTTTTTTAATTAATAATTATACTTTTTTTTCCACTATAATTTAATTCAACATATTTAACCCATATCACAAAAAGAAAAGTCTAAACATTAACAAATTTCGTACTAATTAATGTTTTCGTGCTTATATAAATTATGTTCTATTTTTTTTTATACTCTTAATATTGGTTTTGACTATTAGACTTCTTTTAAAGATTATTTTTTATTCTTTTTATAGATTACTTTATTACATAAAATTATCAATAATTATATTTTTAAATTTAAATATGAGATTTTTTAAATTATCAAAATTAACTTTTTTATAATTTGCAGATCAACCCATTTAATAGTAGACTAATTCGAAACAAACTCAGACGGGCCAACTTAATTTGTTTAATATGTGAGTACAATTTTAACTACTAACCACATATTAAACAAGGAATTTAGCTATAATTAATATAGATGTATTTTATTTAGATGATAACAAATTAAAAATATGGATATGTTGCGGCCTAAAATTTCAAGTGTTTCTTGAATTTCAAGTTTTTCTAGAATTGAATGAGAGCAAACATATTTTTTTTAATAGAACAAAAAAAAAATGTGCTAAATAAAACAATCCTTAGATTGATGTCTTTGGGTGTGAGGCTGAAAAAGATATAAGGGAATACACCAAGAATTCAAATTAAAAGTAAAACAAATTCAAATTAAAGGTATAACACTAAAAACAAAACCATAAAATTATTAAAAAGATGAGTTTATAATTACTTATCTCACAAGTTGAATATTTGTTATACTCTTTTGATTTGCTCTGAATATATTTGTTCTTACTTTGAATTAGTGTATTCAGAACCAGAGGTAAAACTAGAGGGAACCAGAACTAGAGGCAACTAGAGATAGAACCAAAAGGAGTCAAAGGCAACCAAAACAAGAATTAGAACCGGAACCAGAATGAACTAGAACCAGATGTAGAGGGAACTAGAACAAGAGGAAACTATAACCAAAACTAGAGGCAGAACCAGAAACAAAGGGAACCAAAACCAGAGACATAATTAGAACCAGAAGCAGAGTCAAAGGGAACTAGAACCAGAGGGAACTAGGAACCTTTTTTATGACAAATATTAAAATTAAACATATGACTTGTTTTTTAAAATTTATTAATTGATCGGACAAAACTGGGGTACTACAGTTGCACCTGTTTTAATTATTTTTTACAAGAAAATATGAATGACAATGGTTTTTATTTTATCATTGTAAAAGATAAATAAATATAATGACCTAAATTATGTTCACCAAGATAAATGCAAAATTAGGTAAAGTGGTAACGTCATAGCAGATAATTTGTGAAAGTAGAATAATTGTTAATGCAAAAGTGTGTGAAATGCAAAGACATTTAAAATTTCAAAGAGAAGATGATGCAATGTTTTTTATGTATTCATTTTTTTTTATATCTAATGAATGAATATGCTACACAAATGATCAAGAATTAAAAACGACTGTCTCCATATTAATTATTGGGTTGTAGATCAACAAGAATATAAATGATCGTCTTTAGATCAGTTACCGATGCATTGATCGAAAAGAATAAAAAATGACTGTCTTTAGATTTGTTATTGATGCATAGATCAACAAGAATGTAAATGATTGTCTCCAGATTGATTCCTGATGCGTAGATTCCTAGAATGTATATATTCACCTTCGGATTGGCTACTGATGTGTAGATCGACAAGAAGAAAAATGATTGTCTTCGGATTGGTTATCGATGCGTAGATTGACAAGAAAGAATGTAGATGATCGTCTTCGGATTGACTACTAATGCGTAGATCAACAATAAAATGATCGTTTTTTGATTGATTATCAATGCATAGATCAACATGAATATAGATGATCGTATTCTGATTGGCTACCGATGCATAGATCAACAAAATAATCGACTTCAGATTGGTTATCGATGCGTAGATCGACATAAATTATAATTGTTCGTCTTTGGATTGGCTACCAATGCATAAATCGACAAAAAAAATGATTATCTTCGAATTGGTTACCGATGCATAGATCAACAGGAATGAAAATTAAGCGTCTTTTGATTGACTACTGATGCGTAGATCAACAAAAATAAAAATGATCGTCTATAGGTTGGTTACTGGTGTGTAGATCAACAAGATTAAAAATTGATCGTCTCTAGATTGATTATTAGTGCGTAGACCGACAAAAATAAAAATGCATTTATAGACCATAGGCAAAATATAGGTCTAGCTTATAATTTTCATAATGAGGGAAAATATGTAAGTGATACTTACAACGCAAACGTTAAAACATATATGATAATCAATGTACAACACAAAGTTATTGAGCATAAGTAAAACATGAATGTAAGATGCATGATTCATTCATATTATTCATTAAAGATAAATTATTGTTCATTTCTTTAATTCTTCGATCCTTATGATCTTATACACTTCAAAGATCAGAACCAGAGACAGAACCAGAATCAAAAGAAACTAAGAACCCTTTTTATAACAAATATTAAAATTAAACATATGACTTATTTTATAAAAATTTTAATTGGCCAAACAAAATTAGGGTACTACAAGATATATATAAAAATTAGTGATTGAAATTGTAATAAAATATAAGTACATCTAATAAATTATATGTATTTTGACAAAAAAAATTACTAAAATACATTTTATTATTTTTAAACTCAATATTTCACTTAGTAAAATACTTGAAACCTTTTTTCTTAAAAAAAACATTTGCAACCTTGAAGAAGACAAAATCTCAAGCAAGTGAATGTTAGTTGGACTATCTTTATAAGTGGTATACGTAAATCTATATTTAAAATTGTCGAAAATTTTAACGATGATTAATAATATTTTTCGGATGTAATTGTTTATGATCTTCTCATTTTTATGGATAATTTTGAATGATATCGATTCAATATGAAATATATATTTTTCTTCCCTTATTTTTATCGATCTAATATCATTTAAGTCATTATCTCAGTCATGGAAATAAAGATAATTATTAATATATATCTACTTCTAAACAACGACGTTTGTAGTGGTTCGAGTATTAAATATTTTTTAAATGTTTATCCACAGTGGACCATGGCCAATATTAAAATTTTCTTGCAAGTGACATATCAATATTATAATATACCTATGTTTTGCTAGGAGTGTAAACGAGTTGGTTTGAGTCAATTTAAATCAAATTCGATTTTGAAACAGATTAATATTCTATGGGTTTGGGTTGGCTTAACGTTTCAACTTGTAATTTTTACACGAAATCCATACCAAACCAACTTTTTTAGGGAAAAATCTCCAAACCAAAAAATTAATATTATTATTTAAAGTGACATTAATAATATTTTACAACTATCTTGAAGAAAATTTGAGATTTGTCCTTTAATTTACAATGTCAAACATTATAATAAGAATAATGACAAACATATTACTTTTGTGTCTCTCAAGATCATAGAAGCTAATGAAATTGCAAATTATTTGGCTGAGCATAACTCAAACACGGAGGGTAGAAAAGTTAGGGCCAAGAGTTATCTTGATGAGATTGGAATTTCTTTTGTAGGTGAATGTTCATCCATTCCTCTTTTATAATGTCTTAGCTTGAATTCTTTTATAATGTCTTGGCTTGAATGGTTTCTAATTTGAGGACTGTAATTTCTAGTTGCATAAATATGTAACATAAATTATAATATGTCCGTAAGTAGTGTTAATAGTAATTATTTTGAGTCAAAAAAATATGTAACTGTTTTTATTTTAAAAAATTGTATAGTCAAAAGACTGCATGAAAAAAAAATATATTTTTGATAAACAATGTGAAAGGGGAAGAGAATGGAGGGAACCCATGAAATTGGTTCAAGTTGGCCTCCTCTTTCTAAATCTCTTTTCTTTTTGTTTATTCACCGCAGAGATTTTTTGGGTCATTTTTTTTTATTTAGAATAACTTCTTATAATATTTTTTTATCTAAATAAATAAATTTTACGTATATTTGTTTTTATTTATTCATGTTTTTTTTGATAAATTCACCGTCTAAAGTATGATATTATTTGATTTTTTGTTTTGGTAAAATTTTCATTTTACTCAGATTTGTTATATCAACCTCGACCTATAATAAATTCAATTAATAACATTGACATCGTAAACGTTACATATTCAAATGAATATTCTGAACACTTTAATTTTATCATATTTATATATATTTTAATTAATTTAAAAGTTGTGAGTTTATTCACATATTTCTCTTTTTTAATTTTAACGACTTTAATTCGCGTTGTTTTTCACCAACTCTATAAATTTGAATGAATAAATAAAATTATTATTGTCAAAAATAGAAATTGGTTCATATTGCACGTTGTAATTGGCGGTTGGCATTAAGCCATAGTCAAGATTCTCATGCTTATTTGTCACATTTTTGTATCTTATCCTTACTTATGCACAACGACCTTTCTTGTACCTTTTCCATTATATCATCATAATTCTCTTTAAAATCATTTGAGAGGGCTTTTGGATTTTGTATGGTCTAGTGGATCACACAAACCCACACTCAATAAAAAGCTACCCATTTTTCCACAAGCTTCCACCCCCTTAGTGTGGAAAAATAGTCCTTACAAAATCCTATCCAAAGATTTTCATGCCTTCTTTTCCCTTTCTTTATCTTCACTTCGTTCTCAATTTTGTATATACAATTGGAAGAATTTTTGACTTATGGGTATCCTTGCAGGGACCCTGTCCCATTTGCTTTGGTTTTAGACACTTTCCAATGCCTTTTTTAGGTCTCTTGGGCCATTACCTCATCCATGATGATTTTTTTTAGATCGACTAGCAAAGAGAGTTTAGAATTATTATCAATTGAAAACTGTTGGATCACAACTTACTACATGTTAAATCTTAACTTCAAATATATTTTCTTTATCTTTTTGTTTTGATTTGAGAAGTGTTTATATGATAACTTTGATTGTCTAAATAATATAGGAACTAGACTAATATAGTAATTATTATTTTAATCGTTTATGTATGATATTTGGGGCTCCTATTCTTAAATTTAAGATTTGTCTTTTAGTGTGTTATAGGTGCAAAACGTTCTATCAAATCTTATTGTAGCTTATTGACTAGCTGAATCCCAGTGAGCCACATTAAAAAGTTTTAGTTAGATTGATCCTCCTTAAATCTATAAAATTTTGGGTTTTCTTTTATTAGATTTTAGAGTATATGTACTATTTGTTAAACAATTGGATGCTAAAACATCAATATAACATAGTTAGAGTGAGTTTTTTGGTTGTTCAGCAATAGTTAATCTATTAAACTTAATAAGTTAATCAATTGTCGGAAGCAAAAATCATGTTAAGTGATTAGGTTATTTATTTAATCTATTACATAATGTATAAATGTGGTTAAAAATTGTCTTTTTGGCCAAATTTACAATTTAAACCCTAAATATATTATCTAAAGGTAACTCTAGAGCCTAATTAAGACAAAGGCGGATCATAATTCAAACTTTTAATCTTGTATTACTTTTCAAAATATCAACCTAACATTTTAAACACCATAACTGCTCGTTTTAGAAATAGTTTGTTGTTTTTACAACATTAGAGCTTAAAGATCATTTTTACCCTTTACTTTTACCGATTAGAATCACTCATTGTTCATTAAATTAATCTAACCAACCTTATTTCTATTTTTTTTCATTTAAAATTGTTTTTTTCTAAGACTTGTTGTTTAATATTGATTCTGGAGATTTCCAAGCATCAATAAAATCTTTGTAATTCAACCATACATTTGAATTCACGTTTTTGTTGATTAAGGTACAAAGTGAGTTTGACTCATGAGAGCAATGACTGAGTAGATTAACTATTTCAAATAGAGATCTCATATGATCCCTATAGTATGCACAATTAAAATTGAATGAGACGTAATCGTTAAGTGAAAAATTAAAATAGGCTCAATGAATCAAACCATCTATGATGATGTAACGACCCATTTGGCAATTAATTGGTATGATCATTAATGATTGATATGTTTCTGTTGAATTTTTGCTGACTATCCAATTTAGTCATATGTTTTATTAATCTATTAGATGTAGTAAAATTCATTGGTAACGGTATAAATTGAAGGTTGGCCAAATTTCATGTATCATTCACCACTTGTTGTCCTTTGGGGATAAAAGTACCAAAAGTACTATGTTGGGAATCGACAAAATTATATGGTATCGGAGGCACATTTGGTTGAACTTGCATAGACCATGTGGTTATGTCGGTTGGATGGCTTTGCAAAACAACACTTGTTGAATCTCGTACTCTGTTTGACTCTCTACACAAGTGATGTGGAAAAGTGGCACCATAGTTGGCTTTCTTGGCTTCCATTGACTTAACAAAGTCAACCAATTATTAAGACACTTGGTATACGATGTCTTGTAAACCCATACAAATTTGTTGTCTGATGAAAGACACGATCATCATTGTTAGTCAAGATGACCATAACTATAGAAGGTGGATTGAATAGAGTCCCACTTTTAAGAGAATTTTCATCATACAGCGGAAATTTATTTAAAACATGATAGTAGAATATTAATTTATATTGTATAGTTGCTTAGAAATTCGAAAGATAGATTATTGCAAATACGCACACCAATTTGAAAAACAAATTATTAGAATAGTAACTGGATCTAAAAAGATTAAGGAAAATTAAATTGAAAAACTGGAACACAAGACATTTGTTAATGAAGTTCGATCAATTATAAATATATCTCTGATTATAGATCAATCATAATTCCTTTGTATTAGATTTAATGAATTAGGGTTTACATAGTATAAGTTATATTTAAATATTAAGGTTCATATTACAACAATTTAATACAAGAATATAATTTGATTGAATTAAGCAATGTTATAATAATTCAACCAATTAAAGTAAACTAAAATTTTGCTTAATGGAATACACAAGTGATCTAGAAACAGAGTAAACATCAAATTCACTTAGAGGTACAATTGTTGATTTATGGTCATTTTAATAAAATTAGGGAAATTTATTTAAAACATGATGGTAGAATGTTAAATCATATAGTATAGTTGCTTAGAAATTTGAAAGAGAATTTATTGCAAATACACACACCAATTTGAAAGACAAATTGTTAAAATAGTAACTTGATCTAAATCGCAAAACTAGAACAAATTTCTAAATTCCAAAACTGGAATACAAGACGTTTGTTAATGAAGTTCAATCAATTATAAATATGTCTCTAATTACATATCAATTATAATTCATTTAGATTTAATGAATTAGAGTTTACAGAGTATAAGTTGTATTTAAATTCTAAGGTTCATATTACAATAATTTAACACAAGAATATACTTTGATTGAATCAAGCAAGGTTATAATAATTCAACCAATTAAAGTAAACTAAAATTTTGCTTAATGGAATACACAAATAATCTAGAAACAAAGTAAACATCAAATTCACTTAGAGGTACAATTGTTGATATGTTTTCAAAAATAGTTTTACCAATCAACAATTCAAATCATGGATAGGTCTTAAAATCGAATTTTCAATATCACTATAGTTTTTCTATCATTCAAATATAGAAAAACTGAACTTTAACACCAATAACCACAAAAGAAACATCACAATGAAATTTTCATATTGGTTCATCTATTTCGTGCTTGCTTGTAGAGTATATTCAGTTCTCATTCAATTGAATTAAAGTTTCTTCCTTTATAATACAAGAAACGTTTATAATATCCATCAATTATTTTTAGAAAGCTTGTATACGAACACATTCTTCCTATACGCTCCAAAAACCAGACTTCTTGAACCTCTTCAAGAAAACGTCTGAACCCATATCTTCAAGAATGAAAACAACATTCCAAACTTGCAAGATTGTCACCTCGAGCGTAATCCCAATTCTAGAACCAGAAAGGACACCTTATTTTTGACCCTTCGACATGCAACTTATAAATATCCCCTCAATTGCTCACTTCTGGAACAATCACTGCAACAAGAGATACAACACCCTTGTTGTTTCTCACTCAAAGGTTGAACAACACATAATACTTGAACTAAAAAAAGTGTTTAATCTTGATTATGATCTTGCATGTATGAGTAATAATGAATAGATAAAAGTGTTATTAAAAATGATGGTTCAGACCAGTATTTAAATAATATAAGTTGATAGGTGAAAGTAGAATGCATCATAACTGAAATAACTTATTTGTAACTATAAAAATTAAATAAGTTGTGTGAATTGGCTTGTATGGATGTAAATACATTCATAAATTTCTTGAAATCCTGGAATTTCATATAGAAGTAAGGTGAATGGATTCACAAGTGTATAAGTCAATTTTATAAATCTGCTTGGAAGTGTATGAGTTGATTCACATGATAAGTAGGTCAATTCCCTAGTTCTGAAACACTCGAAATGAGTTTGCGGCCTCTATAAATTTATTTACAAACTACTTAGTTGATTTACAAAGTTAAAAATCACTTAGAAAATGTTTTTGATGCATATAAAAGTGTATCAACGTGATCATAACATGCAACTAATGTTATGCATGATAAAATGAGATTTTCAAAGTACTTTTTATGATTCATGAGTATTTATGGATATTGAGAATTGGAGAATTAACAAAGACACACAAAAGCATATAACTAAAAAAACCTAGTTTTGAAATACATTAAAATACTAAGTTTCTCCTATGGAAACTATCATTTACAACTACCACTAATTGCTAAGGTGGATCAACTGTGGCTAAAGTCACTTCAATGGGAGGAGCACTAAGAGTAGGTTTTCCCATAGTGTGAGTTGGTCAATTTGGTCTTTATTGACCGAACTTCTTTGATTGTGATAGTATTCATGTTGCCAGGACTTCTACCAGTAGAAGTGTATACACTATACATAATTGTAATTGGGTGAACTAAATTTTTCAATTTTGTTAAAATTTTGGTCTCACTACAAATCTTAAATTTGTTGTTGAACTAGGAAAGTTAGTTAAAGTTTCAAATAATAGCACTCAACAATGATTACTTTTTTTTTCATACGACTAAGTTGAGAAAGAATCTTTGTCCTTCAATTGTGTCTTCTTTAACTATTCCAAATAACATTAAGTGAGGCTATGAGAAAATTTGCCTAACATTTCTATGTTTTAGTGGTGTTTCAATTATGTTTGTGTGCTCATTCTCTCTCTTGATAGTTCTTTATTAAAAGAAAAAAAAATTGAGGTTGAACTATTTTCATACTTCCATTTTAAATTTTCTTTACAAGAGAAGTCGATTAAGAGAAACTCATTAGCGGTTGAGAAAATTCGATTGTATTAACTTCAATTTATCTTGTATTCGACTATCTGTTATTAGTTCACTCTTGAATTGACTAATAATTTAAAATATTTTTAGGTATAATCGATTATCAAAACCGTTGAGACTTTAGATTTGTATATGGCTTTGGTTCAAGCAATTTATGTGTGTAGTTTGAAATAAATAGGTGTACTTTTTTCTCTTGTCATGTGCAAACACATGATTATTATGCTATTCAATCATTTCTAAAAGGTGAAAAAGAACGTGTACTTGTGATATTAGGTGAAATGCTTTTTTGATAAGATTTTATATATTAGAAATAAAAATAAGATGTATTATCTCTGTTTCATAATAATTGTTGCATTTGTAAAAAAAAATTATTTAAAATAAGGGCCACTTTTAGTTTCCAATACAACTTTAATTTATTTTTATTAATTTAATCATCTATTTAATATTATATGCATCACTTCTTATTTATTATCCCTCAATTTTGTATTTATGATAATTAGAATCAACCAATAGT
>JBBPBR010000003.1:57640461-57652539 GCA_037974775.1 Cicer pinnatifidum
CAAAAGTTAAACAAAAAATTAATAAAGATTAAAACCAATAAAATATATAATTATAAAGATCAATCATATATTTAAATATTTAAGCCGTGTTGAATTTATCATTATGTTTGAACCCCTTTAAGGAGTAACTAACAATTAAGAGTACTCTCTTATCTCACCATATCTAATTATCGAAATGCTGACATTAATTGGTAAGGAGAAGTTATATACATATTGCCCATAACTCAATCTTTTATTTTAGTCAATATTTAATTACGAGTTTGTTAGTTGTTTGAGTTTTCTAGTTTGAATGAAAATCACACTATCATATTGATACATTATTTTGAAATTCTGCATGAGTCATTGAGTTCAATTCCTCCAATTCTTTAACTACCATTTGGTTCAACACTAAGCTTCCCCACATAATATATGCTGACACAATGGTTAATGATTAGATGTACAAGTGAATATTGTTCTCATCCAATTGGGTAATATTTCACTATTTCTTTGATAAAATTGACCATCATCATACTCATTAATTAATAGATACATATGTGAATATAATTATATCAATACTTATATATGTATCTGAAAATAATCAATATGTTATACGAATATAATTGTATCTATACTTATATATATCTGAAAATAATCAATAAAGTCAATATGTTGTAATACTTTTTATTTATGTGTTTAATGTATTATACTATCATATAATTATTTTGATAACTTTAAAATCTCTATCTCAACGTACATATATAATTATATTAGTGTATTTATTTTATCAATAAATCATTTCAATTCTCATCAAACAAATCCAATAAATATGCATTCACAATAGGACAATCCTTATAATTACATTACATAATCATTAATGTAAAACAAAGATCCGACTATCATAATGTCCAAAATTCAACTAACATGGCATAATAATTTCGATTTAAGTTATTGAACAACATACCATCCTTCATAATCCTACACCCCAAACCATCCCAATTAGATGGTCCCCATCATATCCCCACCTCAATCATCCATGATGTCTCATGATCATGATTCATGCAGCATTCAACTTGAGTAAACCAATTCCCACCATCCATTTATGTTTAGATTCAATTTCATTTTAATTTATCAAATGATAATTTATTCACATATTCATAAATTAAATAATGCTAATCATCAATTTAATGTATATTTAATTTCATGTTGGAGAAGTTAAAATTGATTCTAGATTAATTTTAAACTTTCAATTTATTATTAATGCATATTTAGCTTCACCGTGAAATTTGCAAAAACTATTATACATATTTGATTATAAGAATCAGAAAGAATATGTGTATAATATTTTGACTAAGATACCGATTTAGTCCTTTCTATTTTACCTCTGTGAAATGGACCAGCCTGCAACAAAAAAGTGGGTGATGTGGCATAAATGTAATTAAAGAGAAAAAGAAGGGTCAAATGATTACAATGACGTCATGTAGATAACAACCCGCACTATCTCTCATGGTCACCACCACCACCACTGACTCTTTTGTTCAAAAAACCAGACACAAACCAAAGCATCAACCTTCTCTCTTCCACAACCCGACAAAAAACCATTCTCTTCTCCCAATGCTTTTTTCTTCCCTCAGTGGCTCCCATCGTAATTTTCCACAAAAACCATCCCTTTTTCAGAACCCATTTTCTCTCTCTCGAGATACACACTCCCATTTATTTTGACATATCAGAGTCTTTAGCTCTTCTCAAACAACACAAGAACAAAAAATAAAACACAACACAGAAACAAAAACATCAGAAAAAAACGAACTTTTTTTTGTTATACTCTCACTTTCTGTTTGTTAAACCTTTTTTTTTTCATCAATAATGGAGAAGATGATACCACTATACAAGCTTGAATCTCGTGGGATAGTGTAGATTTTGATAAAGTTTTAATCTTTGTTACTAGCTAATTGTTGTTCTTTAGTTCTTCTCATTTTCTCTCTCCTTTTTTTACTTTCTCTCTCTACCGGAGGATGGACTTCCGGTGCCGGAAACTGACCGTAGTTAACTTGGATCCAGAGAGAAAACGAAGTGGTGGTTTGAGGACAAAACAAGCAGGGAGAGGATCGTGCCGTGGTAGTTAGTTAAAATAATGATTCTTCTTTGGTTTTGAGAGTTACCCTTTTGTTCATTCTCATTTCTGAATGCTACTTTGATTCCATTGATTCGGAAAAAGGGAAAATTTTGTTGTGGAAAAAAATGGGATTTTTGTTGAAAGAAGCTTTGAAGACTCTTTGTTCTCAAAATCAGTGGTGTTATGCTGTTTTTTGGAAGATCGGTTGTAATAATTCCAAGTAAGTTTTTTGATGAAGGAAGTATTTTTTTTTTTTTTGGTTTATGAGAAATTAAAATAAATAAAAAATCCGTTTTTTTTTCTTAATGATTTATTGGGGTTGGATAAAATAGCTTTGTACTTTATTGGGAAACAAAAGGGGTATCTCATGTTAAATTCATGTTTAGATTATTTAGATTTAGATTCTATTTCTGGGGTTGGTTCATTTTCAAGATAAAGTTCACATGTTAGTTCCTGTTTTGGAACTTTATGTATATGTGCCTTTGTTGCTTCTGGTTTGTTTTCAGGAATCTTGTTTCCTTTTTCTTTTTATAAATATTTGTTTTGTTTTAATTAAAAAAAAGTTTCGTTTGCATTGGTTTGTGAGATGCACTTTCTGTTTAGGTTGATTGTCTTTGAACGAATCTATTGATTCAGTACTTGTTTAGCTTGTTTGAATCTTTTTGGTCTTATAAGTTATATTCTTGTTCCACTATTAGAAATGCAGACCTTTTTTTTAGCTGATCTATCTTTGCCATGCTAATCACATATGATGCTTTAATTATAAAGTTCAAAAGTTAGTTCAAATTTGAACTGAATTAGACCCTTAACTGTAATCAATATATGTTAATACTTTTTTTTTTGAAACATAATATATTTTAATACTTAATAATTTCTCTGCATGTAATTAGTTATGTCTCTGAATCAATCAAGAGGAGGAATCAACGTTTTGGTTGGATCAGATCAGAATCTTAAATTTAATATTTGGTTTAATTGAACAAATAATTGATCTTCATGGCATTTTTTGTTTTCATCCAGAAATTTTAAAATAATAGTATAAAGTCCTACTTTTTTTTTTTCTTTTTTGTTTGTTTTTTAATTGAATGAGTCTATTATTGCTTATCTTCTTAGTCTTATATTTGCTTGCACACTACAAACTCCAAGCAGCCATCTGGTTGGTCATAAATCATTTGCCTTTGACTTTATGCAACACTTGCAATTATTTATAATCACTTCTATTTTCACAAATTACCATCGGTATCTAAGCGTCAATGTTGTGTTTAGTGTCGGTGCCTATCTCAGTGCTTCATAGGTCTATAGAATAGTTGTATTTGAGTAAACTGAGTATGTTTGACTTGGCAGGCTGTTAATCTGGGAAGATTGCTACTATGAACCCCTGCCATCTCCTTTCCTTCAACAAATTGGTGCGACGTCTAATTTTCCTTACCGAGACGGGGAAGGATGCTGGTTTTCTACCGATTCTCAGCTAAGGATTCAAGAAGATGACAGAGTCTGTTCCTTGATTAACAAAATGATGGTGAATAATTCTGTCAATGTTGCTGGTCAAGGGTAGGTGTTTTTCCCCCCTTGTCCTCGTATATCGAGATTCACCATCCTGGTTTTCTAAATAATTTTTGTGTCATTCCTGTCTCACTTGAGTGCTGCTCTTTGCTATTATGCAGGATACTTGGACGTGCGGCATTTACTGGAAGTCATCAGTGGATTCTTTTGAACAATTTTATTAAAGATGCATATCCACCAGAGGTATGGAGTTTATGAAGAGTTATTGCATATAAATATTCTTAGAATGGTTAAATTATTGGAGTAGATAAACTTATTCTCATTTATCTCTATTGTTTTTTTTAGGTATTAACTGAGTTGCATTGCCAATTTGCTGCTGGAATGCAGGTTTGTGATTTTAATTATCCTTCAATTTTGCTATAATTTTTTTTATTATTTTTCCTGATCCAACATTGTAATTTTGTTTGCAGACGGTGGCAGTTATTCCTGTACTTCCCCACGGAGTTGTTCAACTTGGTTCTTTCTTGCCAGTAAGTTTTTTTAGTTGTTCTTTATTTTTGAAGAAACTTAATGACCTTGTCTCTAATCATTTCATGTTTGAGAATAACCAAATTTCTCCTAATCATCTATGTGAATGAAGGGTCACTAGAAAGCATTGAGCATTCTAGTGACCCTTCATTCACATAGATGCAAAAAACAATCTCGCATTTCTATCTGTTGCATGATTTGTTTTTATTTTATTTAAATTAATGTCACCATACTTGTTGGCCATTGCTGCAGATAATGGAGAATATTGGATTTGTTAATGATGTGAAGAATTTGATCTTTCAATTGGGACGTGTTCCCGGTGCTCTTCTATCTGAAGACTATTCAGCGAGAATTTCTAATGAAAGACATGTGAATGATTGTGTGCCCGTGTCTTTCAATCCACAAGTCATTACTTCAAACTGCACTCCCACGGTAGCTAGTGGTTCTAACCAACCGAGTAATTCATCTCACGGTCCAATTCCTATTTCTCAACCACATTTTTTTCAAAGGGGAGAAATAAATAGTTACCATGGTTCTATATTGACACCTCAATCACAATCACAATCCCAAAATCTAAACCAGATATTTAATAGCCTTTGCCAACCAAAGGCTCAATCAGCAACTAAAACAAGTTTCAATGCCCAACGAGAGAACACACTTGTGAAGGCTGAAGCTGAAGTCATACCTGCAAATCTTGATTCACGTTTTCATCGGCGTTCGGTTTCATATAATGCAAGATCTGCGCTCAATGAGTTAGCTGATTCCAATGTTTCCAATCTGAATGGTTTCAGCCATAAACATATGGAGCAACAAATCTTATCAGGTATCGGGAGACAAAGTCACGGTAATCACAATATGAATCCATCGAGTGCTGTAAATTTGTCTCAACTGAAAACAGATGGAGGCCAAATTTATTATCAAAATTCTGACAACACTTCACTGCTTGGAGGAATCCCAATATGTAGTGGAATGAGTAACAATCTTCTAAGGACAAATATGACTAACTGCTCGGTTTCAAACGCTCCTGAATTATCCATTACCGATTTTTCTGGATCACAAAAAGAAGGATTTGGAATTCAAAATGCTAATTTGACTAATCAATCTGCAACCGGTCACATGCATCTAGAAGGCTCTGATCGGAAGAATCTCCCTGTTGATTTAAAGCATTCTCGAGATGATTTGGTTTCCACGGATCAACGGATAGATGATATGCTTCAGGCCTTGACGATCCCATCATCGCTTCATCTTAAGGAGCATGTGCCTATGAATAATCGCATCCCTGCTTTTGAACATGAAGAAGCTTGCACTCAACTTTCATCAGGCGACGATGACTTGTTTGATGTCTTGGGTGTGGATTTCAAAAGGAATCTGCTGACTGGAAACTGGAATGAGTTGCTTCTTGCCAATGAATCCGATGCCAAAGCAGAAAAACTAGATAAAAAGGCGATGTGTACGAACTTTCCAGTTGTTAGTCATGATAATATTTATGCGGTTAACGAAGCAATATCAAACAATGGTATCTTCTCTGGAACAACCACTGACCATCTCTTAGATGCTGTGATCTCGAAGACTCAATCTGCCGTGAAGCAAAATTCTGATCAAATGTCTTGCAGGACAACAGTAACAAGGATTAGTACCAAATCTGTTCCACCTCCTGCATGCATGCAGATTACGGACGATCATGTTGTCGAAGGGCGATTTTTTGATTTTCCAAAGACAGAGGTTAAAACAGGTGCTGCGGAAGCAAGTTCTCTTAGGTCTGGTTGCAGCAAAGATAATGCTGGAAACTGTTCTCAATCCACTTCCTTATATGGGTCTCAAATTAGTTCATGGGTGGAGAATAGTAGCAGTAATGTGAAGCGTGAAAATAGTGTTTCGACCGGATACTCTAAACGACCTGATGAAGTTTGCAAATCAAATCGTAAAAGGCTTAAACCTGGAGAGAATCCAAGGCCTCGACCCAAAGATCGTCAAATGATTCAAGATCGTGTGAAAGAGTTACGGGAAATTGTGCCTAATGGAGCAAAGGTATATATACTACTTCTTGTGCCATCCTTTATCTCATTCCACATTTTCTTTAATTAAATATATCACATGGTGGTGCTGAATTTTTATTTGTTTGTCTTTTAAAATGATAATGATTCAACAGTGTAGCATAGACGCACTTCTTGAACGGACCATCAAACATATGCTTTTCTTGCAAAGTGTAACAAAGCATGCTGACAAGCTGAAACAGACAGGAGAATCCAAGGTAGAGACATTATTTGTTGCATTTGTCTTGTGTGTTAGACTGCTGATCTTGTCATGATGTCGAAATTTTTCATTTTCATGGGTATTTGTTGATAAGTTGAATACTCCCTCCATTTCATATCAAGTGTGGTTTAAAGTTATGTACACTTCTTGAGAAAATCGTTCTACTTATTAATTTCTATGATAAAATGAGTTTCATTTACTGAAGTACCCATATTAAAATAGCAAACATGGTAGTTAGTGCAGTAAGTAGAGACACAAATACAATAAATAAGGTCATTAGTGGGAATGGAAAAAGGGAGATACACAAAGCCCCCATTGGATTATTATTTTTTAAACACTTACACATACAAATTATGCAGCATCATATGGACAACAGCGCAAAGGCCATTAGACATCTTTGCGTTGTCAAGTGATACAGAGGAGAGACTTTAACGACAGTCAATCGTGAGGTGCATTGCATTTGTAGTATAATTTAAGTAGCCGCTCACTTGAAATTTTCACGGCATTTCCTCCTCCATTGAAAACTAGAAGTTCTACAATCTCCCTTAAATACTGTTTGATCTGGAAATAGACGTTCCGAACATACATAAAGAATAACACACTGACCGTTCTTTCTTTTCCAAATGTGCAGATTGTTAGTAAAGAAGGTGGATTGTTATTAAAAGACAACTTTGAGGGAGGGGCTACATGGGCATATGAGGTTGGTTCACAATCAATGGTTTGCCCTATCATAGTCGAGGATCTTAATCATCCCCGCCAAATGTTAGTCGAGGTAGTGACCGATCAATTCTCTATAAATTTATAATTTCTTTTGCCCCTTGTATACTTATAACTTACCTCTTTAACCTGCTTACATGTAATTATTACAGATGCTTTGTGAGGAACGCGGTCTCTTTCTTGAAATAGCCGATTTAGTCAAAGGATTAGGATTAAATATCTTGAAAGGGGTCATGGAAGCTCGCAATGACAAGATCTGGGCACGCTTTTCTGTTGAGGTATTAAACCAGTAGCTCTCCAAGTGCTTCAATACTTAGACCAAACAGACTTATTTTTTGAAAATTATACTTCATCGGTTTGCCAAGTAAAACATCATGCTTGTATCGATAGAGATTGTAAATTATCACAAGCATTCAACATTTAATTTTTGCAGGCAAATAGGGATGTAACAAGGATGGAAATATTTATGTCGTTAGTTCGACTTTTGGAGCAAACATCAAAGGGTGGCGGAGCATCTTCGTCAAATGCAGTTGATAACAACATGATGGTTTATCATTCTATCCCGCAATCGACTCAGATAGCAGCAACCGGTAGGCCTAGCATCTTGCAATAATAACTCACCTAGTTTCTTGGTCTGGAATGTTGTTGAGAGCAAGTCTTGGCACATGCTTGCCATGATTGACATCAAATCTAGTCTTACTTGACTTAGGTGATATTAACTTTCTCTAACCTCGCCGCCGTAACACCCTTTCATATTTGAGGGATGTGTTTAGTTAGTGAAGTGCATCTCAAGATTAATATGCATTGGTAGAAAACATGTATAAGAATGCTATCTCATGTACTTGCCAAGATAGCTTGATGGTTTAGGCAACTTAGTTAACTTGCATTTTTCTTTCTTTCTTTCTTGTAATTTCATTGGTGTGTTTGTATTATTATGATTCAGATGTATAGGTATTGTAGGGTTTTGACCTTTTTATCCTTTTTTTCTTCTTATTTTGGAGTAGTGATTTTGGCTGTGTTATAATACTACTAATGTTATTAATATCAGATTTGTGTGGTTTGTGTATGTGTTATTTATGTTTTAAATTAGAATAATATGCCTTAGTTATACCTGCCTATATATATAGCACATATAGGTACTGAAGTCAATGATTCATCAACATTAAACAATGATGCCCATGTTACAAGAAGATACGAACATTTAGTAGTTGGTGGTCATTGGTGATTTGTTCTTACAAATGATTGGTTGTTGGAATTTAAGTGAGAGATTAGTTCTACATTAGATATGAGTTAAATGAATGATATATTAGATATGAGTTAAATGAATGATATATACGAGAGGTGATTTTAGAGTGGTCCTAATCTCTTAGTGAAGGCTGCAGAGTCTTAGTTAAACATCAAAGGGAAATCAGTATTTAACAAAATAAGCAAATAGACCACAGCCTCATGTGCTTTCCAGCATTTAATTGATGTCCAAAATACAGAATAACAGCAAGATACTCTACCCTAACAGCACACCCTACAATGTAATACAAATGCTTGATAAACCTATATCCATGTGGCAACCAAATGGCTATCTCCAGCTTTGCAAAGTAATAATAAATAACCAGGACCACCAGAGCTTTAAAAATACACATTTAACACAAAAAGCTTCATTCAATTCAGCCTTAGCCAATCACCTGCAAGTTCAGATTCAAAAGGAAAAGCAGCAGGTTGCACAATTCAAAAGTCTCAATCTGATTTAGCTTCCTTAAAATAATTATTTTATAGGATAACACTCATATCTAAATGTTGTAACTAACAACACAACTAACTAACTATGTTAACTTGTAACTAACTAATTGAATCACATTTTGTCACACTCCACATTGGTTAAAGAAACCACACCAAGCTTGTTCCTATCTCATGAAACTTCAATCTCTTCAATGACTTAGTATGATATATGCAGTTTGTTCCTTTTGATCTGTAGTGCTCCAACATCGGTTTGTTTTTGCTTCTACGTGTACAATTGGATCTTTGGCTAGATCAATTGTTTGATTTGTTGCATTGACGCTGCTACATGCTCTGCTTCACATGAGCACAATGTTGCGATATTATGCATTTTTGAAAGCCATGATATTGGTGCTTTTTCAAGCATAAACACAGTCAATAGTGCTCTTCCTATTTGTATTGTCTTTGTCTCTACATCAATTAACATTACTATATCCCATTAGTTCAATCTCTGTATCAACGAAACTCCTAGGATATAGTATGTTTGATATTTTGTTGGGGATATGCAGTAAATTTTCAACAAGAAGAAGATGAAACTAATCTATGTATTTTGGATGCAAACGAGTTAACGACGAAGCTCTTTCAAGATACATTGGAATACTTGATATGAATTACACACTCACATCAAGTATATAGATCAATGATAGTTTATAGAATAAACTTTTTTAGTTACTCTCGTGTACTAGATAAAAGAAAAAATAATTTAGAAATAAATATGATAAAATTTGTCTCATTAATATG
The DNA here is from genome assembly GCA_037974775.1 of Cicer pinnatifidum. Lineage (NCBI taxonomy): Eukaryota > Viridiplantae > Streptophyta > Magnoliopsida > Fabales > Fabaceae > Cicer > Cicer pinnatifidum. The sequence continues at coordinate 57,650,063 of JBBPBR010000003.1, forward strand.
AAAATCTTGATATTTTTCTGTCAACAAAGTGACTCTATTTATAGAGTAACTTAGATCACTTGATGAAGAGAAATAATATTAAATTGAAATCATTATATAATATTAAGGGTCCACCTTTGATATATTGTAATATTTGATAAGTAGTTAGCATTGATTCATTCTTTTCAATGCATGTTTAAATCAACTGGTGCCATTTTTCGCCATTAAGAAATATGTTGTCCTAGATTTTTCCATAAACCTACTAATCAATCCAACATTGTAGGTTTGTGAGCCTAAACATCCACTACTTGTGCAAAATCCACAGCCGATATTGGATTCTCTAATACAGCCCAAGAATATTCCACCCTTCTCAAGCCCAGGATTTTCTTGTGCAAAATCAGATGCGGCACATTTAACAAATTCTCTTCCACCCTTCTTATTATTCTATATTTATAATTTGATTTAACACATTTTTTTTTTGCTTTAACACATTTTAATATTACTATTTTAGTATCTAATATTTTATGGAACTATTCATTCACGTATTATTAATTACAAATTATAATCTAATGAATATTAGTTATTTGACATTCGTGATTTTTCTTCTTGTAGTTTTAATTTTAAGATTAATATATTGGATTTTTTAAATTTTTTTCAACAAATACATATATAACTACAATGAGTGAAAATTATTATATATCGTAAATTGTTTATGTTTATCTAAAAATAGGAAGACACTCACATATATGCTTAAGTCTTTTATGCAACTTTTTGTATGCTCATTTTTACATACTTTCAAATTTTTTTCCTTTCAAGTAAGCAAAATGTGTGAGAATTTTTTACATTTATTTAGTTTTCATCTTTGAGTTTTAATTCTATTCATATATTTTGATATATTTGTGGTCAATTTCTATTGTTGATATTTGGTCTAAATACATCAAATTTTTTGTCCAAATTGTACTTATATTTTATTACATAGTATATTGTGTCATCCAATGTATTTGCGAATATATGCAATGTTTTAAAAACCAAACGGGATCGACCGTTTGACCGAGAATCAGACCCATGCCCGGTTCAACCAACACACATAAACCATTGATCAATAAAAATTGAAAAAAAGTCGGGTTGAATCGGTCGAGTCATTGAACTTGACCCGATTTTAAAAAACCGTTCGATTTTTAACAACACCTATATTTTTTATTTTTGTAAAAACACAAACAAAAAAAGTTATTATTTCATTCAAACTCTTATTCCATTTAATTCACATGACACTCGTAGTTGATTAGTTGATCCATATGAAATTTGATGCTTGAATTTATATTATGAAGACTTATTTTTGTTGTAGATTTTAATGTATTTGCTATAGATATTGAGTATTTGTTATAAATTTTATAGATTTTTACTTTATAAGTTACAAAATTTTGGATATTTTTATATATTTTATGTATTTTATTATTTATTTATTGAACGGTTCATTGTACAATTTGATTGTGGTTCAATCGGTTGAACCAATATAACCATGACTCAAAGGTCTCACCGGTTCGACCTCCATTTTGGTTTTAAAAGCATTGAATATATGTTGAAACTTGAAATAAGTTTCTAACACAAATACACACATCTTAAATTTCAGTGATAATATAAATATATTATTCAGTATTATACGACGATAATTACACTATCTTTCTCACTCAATCTTTAGACAATTACACTATTTTTAATATTAATGTAAACAGTTATTTTTAGTGATATTTATAAAATATACAATTCTATTCTATGTTACTTGTTAGATAACTAAAATTCACATTTAAACCATGTAGAAGGATATAATTTAGAATTAGACCAACAATTTGTTATTGAAGTATAAAGCTCTTTAGATTCAATTTATATTGTCTATCATATTTTTTTTTTGTTTCTTCTTATTATACCATCCTCTATATGAACTTAGAAAAAAAATATATGTCCTCTGAAATATTGAATTAGTTTTGTATGTTTGTATTATATAGAAAAATAAAATATCTCAAACACATATTTTTTTAATCATTTTTTGCATTATATAGAACTTGTTTTGATGCACCTAAGTTGTAATTGATAAACAACACATGTACTCTTCAATCTATCGAGGCACTATTTTTAAGGACAAAATCGTAAAATTTTACGTAAATTATTGTTAAATTATATATCTACTATTACACGATATTTAAGAAAATTATATATTTATCTGCACTTTGTGCGAGTCTTAATCTAATTTTCATCAATTTAACTAGTAAAATATTCATACCTTCACACGGGTAGTGCGTTGTTACTGTATTTATCTCTTAAATTATAATTAAAGAAGATCAATAAACAAACACTTATTTATGCTATAAATAAAAGATTTAATTTATTAAAATTAATAATGATCAAATAAAATTAAATTTGATAATGAGTTGTACTACTTATTTTTGTGTTTTCAAGTAAAATATATTAGATCAACTGATTAATAAATATTGCAATTAATA
>JBBPBR010000003.1:57731616-57749611 GCA_037974775.1 Cicer pinnatifidum
TGTATTATTTATTAATTATATTTTAGAAAAATTTTAAAAATCATAAATAATTTCTAGTCATCTTTATCACCGTCTTTATCATTAAATCTATAAAAAAAAACAACAACTAAAAATCAAAAATTTTTATTTAAAAATAAATCTTAGAGTTATTAAAGTCAAAACTCAAAGTCGAAGAATAAGAATTACTTTTACTTCTCAAAATTATCAAAACATCCAAAAATTCATTTGATTTTAGCAATAAAATAGAGCATGCAATTAAATTTAAAAAATGTTTTTAATATTTAAGTTAGACGTATAATTTATATTAATTGAGTTTTTCTTTTAATTGTTGTTTAATTGAGCTTTATAGCCTTTAAACCTTTTATTTCATTACCCACATTAGCACTACATATTAGCCGCTCCAACGTGTGAATCGAGTTTAACAAATAGTGCATTTATAGAATTGATACCTCTGCCTCTCATAGACACGACAACAACACCACCCACACATTCTTTTGGATCTCTCCATCTTAGCCCACTATGGATTCTTACCCCAAAACCAAATTGGGCTACCAAACACTAGTCCAATTAAAATACCTTCCTTCTATTTGACATGGGTAGAAACGGAATTTCCGCATTTTGGGTGAAATAGGTTTCACAATTGAAGGCCTAAACTAACCCAAATTATGACAAAGTGATTAGATTTAAGTTTCAATGTCAATACGCTTATTTTATATCAAATATTCTACACTCTATTTTAAATTTATCAATAAATTTTTGGTCCTTTAAGTTTTAAAATTTAGCGATTTTGGTCATTTAATTTGAAAATTGTAATTTTAATACTTTAATTTTAATTTCTTTTGCAAATAATTGATCCCATTAATTTTGACTTGATATATGATCTTATTTGTTTTATAGTATAAAAGACTAAAATAAATATTAAACAAAAGATAAAAAAATAAAATTATATTTAAATCTGTAAATTTTGCCAAAAATATAGAACACTTGAAAAAAATTAAATAAATAGTGACATTAAAAAAAATGAGTTGACAATTTCTTTTTAAAATTAAAAAAATTGAGTTGTATATCTCATATAATCATAAAAAAAAAATATTACCGTTGACTAAATTAAAAAGAGCCAACCATTTATAAAATGAATTAATCAATGAACTAAAATTGTAATTTTTTAAATTAAATTAAAATCATCATATTTTAAAATTTGAAAGAATAAAAGTGTATTTTAGTCTTTTATTTTACAAAGACAAAGAAAACACTTTTATTAATGAATGAAGTCCACAAACACAAACACAAGGTATGCCATGATATCCAATAGAATTTGTATTTGTATAGCATAAATACCAATGGTAAGAATATTGATGCCACCCCTCTTGCTTAAAAGAATGCAGAACCGATTTGCAATATATCAGGAACATCTCCACCAAATAAAACATATCCTCATTAAAGTAGACTATTGATGTTAATACCTCTGCTTGTTCGAACCATACATACAACATGAGAAGTAGACTGATGCCTGCTTATTTTAGTAAGACTTTTTTCTTTTTGACTACTTAAATACTAACAAAATACAAAAGTTAATTTTTAATGTTTAAAGTTAGGATTATTAAGTTACTTTTTATCTATTATTAATTTATATATCATATTAAAAATAAAATTTAATATATTATATTAATACCGATCCGATCTTTGATTAGACATTTTAAACATTTAAATCCTGAACCGTTGTTTAAATTGGTTTAATGTTTGGTCCAATCTTAACTACCTTGGTTGATCCTGTATATTTAGTCTCGTAGCAACATTTAAAGTTGCATAAATAAATGAAGAAATTATATTTTTTTAGACAGTTTTTAAGGTTAAATATGTGTTTCGTCCATTAAAATTTCAATATTTTAGTTTTAATTCATATAAAATAAAAATATAGTTTTTAATTTATACAAAATTATCATGCATATACTTTTAGTCTCTACTCTTAAGTGATTTTATATTTTTGAATGGTTGTTTTTAAGCATATTTACAAAAATATAAAAAGTTCTTTAAAAAAATGAACTTATAATTCAATTTTTAAGTCTATATTTAAGTTACTTTTACCTTCAATTTTTAAAAATTACATAATTCATACTTAAATCATCTCAACTTAAAAAAATATAAATTGTGGAAGATTTTTTTTATAATGTTTTAAACATGATTACAAAAACTCATTTAAAATTTTTAAAATTGAAAGACAAGTAAACCTGTTTTATTTTAGCAGAGATTAAAACTATTTATTGGATGATTTTGAAGAGACTAAAAATTGTATTGTTTTACGCATATTAAAATTAAAGTGTTAAAATTTTATAAAAATTAAAAATATATTAAACCTTTTGATGTTATTCTTATTTTTAGGTTGGAAAACACTTGTTTGCCTTCAATAACAAAGCCATCAATTCCTATGAAAAACAAAACAACAGTGAACAAGCAATTTGGTTATTGAAGTATACGTCAATCAAATTAATATTTAAATTTTATAAATTGATAAATATATTTTTAAAATTATAAAATAGTAATTAATATTTAAACGTTTTTCATTAAATATTATGACATGTTATTTTAATTGAATATTTAACTACTCTATGTGTTATCACAATATTGACTAATATTTTGATAAAATTTAAGTCTTTTATGGACTTATTTGTCTGTAATCAATTCATATACAATTACAACTCCTCACAAATTTATTTATCAGATAACTAAATTTCAACGTTAAATATTTTGTTGTAAAAAATATTGACGTGGAATGAATATTAATAAACTACAAAATTATATCGTCGCATTAAAATATCTAACAATAAAAATTTAATATATATTATTTTAATTTTACAATTTCAATAATATTTTATTACTTTATAAAATTTAAAACTAATTTAATTACCGCTTACAATTTTCATGAATCAATTTGTATATTGACTCTATCGTTATTTAAAAAAAATAAAATAGTGTAAGTGTGATGTCGGAAACTTGAAAATAAAAAAACCTTATAGCGTTGAAGTGTGATTCGTTCTTTTGGACTCCGTTTCCGTTTTGTGGGAGAGGAAATGGAAGAATCTGTGAGAGAAAAAGGGTTGGGAGTTAGGGACTTGAAAGAAACGGTGAAGTTATTATAGGAACGATTAAAAACGTGTAAGATTTTCTGACATTCATTCTTGATTTTTTTTTTCTGGTGTATTTTTTAAAAAGACATTATTTTCTGATTTAATGATGATTTGTTATAAATTTTCTATTTTAAAAAAAAATAATAATTAAAATAATAGAAAAACATTGAGGTGATTAGCCACCTCAAGGTTTTCTTTAAATGAAAACAAATAAATTTACCTATGTTTTAAAAGATACAAAATCTATTAAAAAAATAATTGAAGTGTTACAACTAAATAAATAAACAATCTATAATGTACTTTTATCTAATAAATATTATACATAATTCTCCACAATCTACAATTATATTAAAAAATTGTCTCAGACAATCCTAACCATGTGTCTTCTCTAACTTGGAGATGGGTAACCCAAGAATCAACTCCAACATGTGGTCCACATTTTTGTTCCTATTTTTTTTCGAGTTAGGATCATAATCTTTCCAACTAATTGTTTATAGTTAATGGAGCAAGCCAAGTTACTCTATCCTCCGCCGGTCACCAATCTAACCTCGTTAATCACAACCAATGTTGGTCACCGATCACCATCCTCACAATTGTCTGCTGCCATCTCTGATAACATCACTTTCAACCATCATTATTAGAATTATTACTAAATAAATAACTTATAAATTTATAATATTTAAATTGTTATAAAATATAATTAAAGAATGAGAGATTAGAGATAGAGAATAAGATAGAATATATTGTATTAATCTCTTCAAGTGTGCATTTACAATACAATTAGTGAGTTATATTTATAGAACACATAGATAAATGAAGAATCATATTTAAAAACCATTAATAATAAGTAGTGGAAAGCTAAATGAATGGATTTCAATATTAAAACTTTACTATAAACTAAACCGGTCGGAAAAACAAATTCTAATATAGAAAATAGAGTATAATATCTTTTTGTGAGAATTGAAAAAAAAAAATTATTTCTTTTTTAATTAGAAAATTACGTTTGAGACGATGAAAATTAATCTTTTGTAATAGTTGTTCAAAAATTCGATTTATATTTGATATGATAGTATTCATGACATTAGTGGAATTTTACTTTTTTTAAGTCGATTAAAATATAAATTTTAAATCGATTATATGTCTAAGTTAACAGACGTTGTTTTTAACTTGCTTTAAAAACCAACTTAACAGAGTTTCGTCGTGTTAAGTCGGTTTAGTTTAACCATTTAAACACCATAAATTCAATTCAATAAATCATATTTTTAAGTCGGTTATTTTGATCAGCTTACTTAATAGATAGAGTTAAAATAATTATTGTTTAAAATAAATTTTTCATTTTGTTTTTATGTTTTTGCTCTTTACATACATACAATATTTTGTATTATATTTGAAATTAGAATTTTGTACTTGCACCAACAATTTTATATAATCATCTAAGTAACCAAAATATATAGTATCAGAAGATGTCTCCCATTTTTGACTACTCTTGACAAGACAAAAAATGATTTAGATGTCCATTAACAATATTACAAAATCACAATCTAGCAATATTCAATAGACATGTATTCGAACATTGTCATTTTCTTCAATTAATTCTAAAATAAAATCTACACAACATTCTTGAACTTCTTTAATTTGATCTGAATGAAATGATCTTGAATCATTAAATATCTGAATAAAAAAAACACAATCAATGTCAGCTTAATCATAATTTTTTTATCATACGAACATTAAAAAATACAATCAATAACAACTTGTAATTTTTTTATCTTACAAACATAAAAAAACATATTCAATAACAACTTGTAAAACATTTACGTATTTGCATCCATTAATCAACAATATCGATAGTTACAATGTTCAACATATGTAACATGACATAGTAACCACACTCATAATTTAAAGTTTATCTCTGACTCTAAAATTGAAATAAAAAAAATTAAATGCATAAAATTATTATAATATTAAAAATGAATTTATTCGTTTGTAAATTTTATTTAATTCTCAATCCTAGGAACCTATAATAATATTCAAAAACTCTCCAAAATAAAAATAGTTATTAAAATTGTGTTATAAAACATATTACAATACTTATGAATAATAAATAAATTAAATACTTACAAATCAACAATATGACATTTTTTTTTATCCAGCTTCCTTTCCGACGAACATAGAAAGATTATGTTAAGCTCCTTAAGATTAATAATAAACAAATATTTACTTTATGAGATAAAGTGATAGGTAACAAGTTATTTTGTCCTCGCACAACTTCGTTTGAATGTGGACTTGAGCATTAGTCGAATCATTTTCACTTTTAAGTCAATAAATTCACACACTTCACTCTTTTCTAAGTTAATACAACGATGATATAGATATCTAAGATATGAAACTTAAATTTCAATATAAATGAAATTCATAAGTTGGCAAATCCTGAACAAATAAAAGGATTTCATATTTCTTCACAATGTAACCGATTTTCATTTAAATATTTAACATAAGAATAATAAAAAATTTCCTTCATTTTTAGGAACTTTTTTTAAAGCAAATTGTAAAATTTCCTCTACACCTTTCTGATACACTTCACTCACACAATTAACATTCATTCAACTACGATCCATAATTGCTTGTGTTAAAAATAAAAAACCGTAAAGATTAAGGTAAAAGATTAAAACTGAAAGAATTTTATTGTCCAAGAAGTGTATAGTTTACTTTTTTTATTTATTGTCCTAAAGTGTTGTATTCATATTAGTTAAGAGTAATCTAATAATATGTTATTGTTTTCTTTCTTATTGTTATTATTTTGATTATTATTTTATTCCTAATTATGTCCACACACAAATTATACAAAATAGAAGATGTAAAATATGTCATTTAACATTACGCCAAAAATGACATTTTATAGCGCGCCTTTTATAGCGCTTATTAAATACAAATGCTGTTGTATAATATTTTAAAAATAACGGATGATACAACAACGCTTTTTTGACAAGCGCTGTTGTAGGGTCATATAGGGTCACATATTATAGCGCTCTTTGGAAAAACACTGTAAAAGGCTTTTAAAAAATAAAATAAGGAGGTCTTTTACAGCGCTTTTGGACAAGCGCTTTAAAAGGCTTCTAAAAAAGTGTTGTAAAAGGCTTTTAAAAAATAAAATAAGGAGGTCTTTTACAGCGCTTTAAAAGGCCTGTAAAAAAGCGCTGTAATAGGCTTTTAAAAAATAAAATAAGGAGATCTTTTACAGCGCTCTTTCAAAAAAGTGATGTAATAGGGTTTTATATATAACAGTAAATATGTCAAAGACTTGCGCTTTCAAATAATTAAATGACCTATTAGAGCGCTTTTTGGAAAAGCGTTGTAATAGGCTTTTAAAAAATAAAATAAGGAGATCTTTTACAACATTTTTGGACAAACGCTTTAAAAGACTTCTAAAAAAGCGAGGTAATAGCCTTTTAAAAAAATAAAATAAGGAGATCTTTTACAGCGCTCTTTCAAAAAAACATTGTAATAGGGTTTTATATATAACAATAAACTTGTCAAAGACTTGCACTTTCAAATAATTAAATGACCTATTAGAGCGCTTTTTGGAAAAGCATTGTAACAGGCTTTTAAAAAATAAAATAAGAAAGTCTTTTACAGCGCTTTTGGACAAACGCTTTAAAAGGCTTCTAAAAAAGCGCTGAAATAGGTTTTTAAAAAATATAATAAAGAAGTCTTTTAAAGCGCTCTTTCAAAAAAACGTTGTAATAGAGTTTTATATATAACAATAAACCGTTTCAGTTTCCTCTTTATTACATAAATTTCACTACGCTTTAGTGTCCTCATCCTCTTCATTATCCTTCTCATTGCGAACCTTACTGTCCCAACGAACTATATTGTTAACCATCTTCATTGCAAACCATCTTCATATTTGTTACTATTCCTACGAACATTATTACGTACTCTTCTCATTGCGAACCCTACTTTGTCCTACGAACCGTTCGTATTTCTGTGCATTATCGCTATTCCTTCTTAAACAAAGCCGTAACCCTACGAACCCTACGTATTTCTTCGCACTCTTCAAGTATTGTATTCATTTATTCATTTATTTCTTTTATATATATATATATATATATAATGTGTTTGTTAATGCTAATAATCACATTTATTTGATAGTGTTTTATAAGTTTTTCGAGCTCAAAGGGGTGTTACAGTGTTGAAGCAAAAGTCAAATAAATCACATGGATTCCAATAAATGTTTGAAATATATGCCTTTAAAATTTCATTAATAATCAATGCACATATATTTATTGACTTATATGTTTTATTTTATTGCGTCCTCGTCAAACTAACAATATAGACTACGGATACTATATATATCGATTCATGAAAGAGATTGTTGATATAATCCCAGAAAGAGATCTAACTGAAATAAATGAATGCACCTATTACAACGCTTTTTTGAAAAAGCACTGTAAAACTAGTACAACAAGCAGCGCATTTTTAGAAGGGATTTACAACGCTTTTTTATTTTAAAGAGCGTTGTTTTATCTTTTTACAGCGCTAGATAATACAACGTTTGATTTTTTTTAAAAGCGTTGTAAATGGCTTAAAAAAAGCACTGTAAAATATTATTTTTCGTGTAGTGTAATTTGCTAATACAACTGACAAAATCTCTTGCATCTATCTAAAAGACTTTAAAAATATTATAAAACATATTATTATTTTAAAAAAAATTTAAAGCATAAGATGAAGAAAAATATTGTAACATATACTTCAATAAAAAAATATAAGAATTAACGGAAAAAAAAAATATACTACAAAAAGACATATTTATCAACTAATTAATGCTTAATTAATAATTGATCATGATTTATATTAATAATATACTCTAATAATGTGTTTTGTATAATCCTAATTATTAATAAAAATATGAATCTAACTATACTCTACAAGATGATAGCTCAGAAATCAAAGACAACCATCCTCCTTTGACTTTTTAAAAGTGTCAACTACACCTTTAGAATCAAACACAAAGTCCACATTATTTAGTTAGAATTCATGCACTCGATTGATAGTTGATAATAGGTCGCTCGTTTTCCCTTCATCAACACAAATAAGAGGATATCTACTCTGTTTTATGAAACAAATATAGATTGAGAGAAGCATATAGGTCTTAAGTAAAATTTATATCATACATGCAAGAACATTGATATGTTGAAAATAGATTCAAACTTGGTGTATTATTTTTTTTTTATATTTATTGTGTGAGATTCATCAATAGGCCAATTAAAATAAAAAAAAAGTAAAATGTGCATGCAACTCAAGGAGAATCCTTAGCTTCGTTGATGATTTATAATAAATATAAATAATCTAATAATTAACTAGAAAATTCTAAACTTGAACTAATAAGGTAAAAAAACTATAAAAAAAAAAAAAAAAAAAAAAAAAAAAAAAAAAAAAAAAAGCATACACAAATTGTTTCTTATGATATATACGATTTCCTTTTTTTTTTTAGCTTAATTGTTCCTTCAAAGTTTGAAACAGAGACAAGTGGTCCTATCCTAATTAAGGACAAGGGTCTCACTTTCTCAGGTGTCTGCGTCGTGTAATAGTTAACTCATATGCATGATGAACATAGCCATGTGCTTTGTTCATAATATCATAATAATATAATCTCAACGTGGAGGAGAAGAATTAGCACATGACATAGTGTTACTATATGAGACAGAGCACTGAAACCATGGCACAGATTCAACTATTATTCAAATAATGGTCAATGTTTGCTAGTGTTTGATTTATTCCACTTTAACTATTCCTAGTGTATATCATACACCAATAATTGTTTTATATATCGTTTTCAACTCATTGAACTTAGTGAAAATGAGGTTTTGTGGTGGGTCGCATATTGGAAACCCGAGTTAATTCCATTATTTGTTCTATTTCTACATCGTGTTTGACAATAATAGAGTAAAATAATTGCCTCAATGTAAAAAGTATTAATAATTGTCTCAAAAGACTAAAAGAGAATAAAATTAACCAATTTTCAAGACTTAAATATATATTTTTTTATCTTTTATTAAATATTTATTACAATTCAAGATAGAAATGGTAAAATAAGAGAAAAATATATTGAATAATGAGAAAATTGTTCAATTACATCTATACAATGTAATAAAATAAATATGATATTTTGGTAAGTTTGACACTTGTAATCTAAATAGAGTGTTTAAGAAATATAAAGTTTCTATTAATAGAAATAATTAATTTATTGTACAAATTTTTTAAAAGAAAAAAATAAAATTTTAATTATATCAGGATTTGACATGCCGGTTGAGAATTTAGTGGCCAATTAAAAAATAAGAAGATAGAAATAACTATGTGCAGATTTTTCTAAATAAAAAAAATAAAATTTCCATTACATCACGATTTGATATGATGCATCCGTTAAGAATTTAGTGGTCAATTAAAAAAAATTTAAATACACTACCACTTATCAGTTTTTGAAAGTAATATTTTTTAAACATTACTTTAACAAATACTATTTCAAATTAATTTAATTAAAAATTTATTTTATTTTACAAATTATTTGAGTACCTTCATACTTTTCTTCTTCCGGATTAATCTAAACATTATTTTACAAATTATTTATAGGATTAATAAGAGACTTAGACACCACATATTAACCACCATTCTTGGTCAATGTGGGACAAAAGACTCACAATTGAACACCCAACAATCTCCCCCTCAATTATGAGTTCCCACCACTAGACTTGATCCACTTGATCCCCGAGTCCAGTATTTTGTTGACCACTTGACCATTAGACTTGATCCACTTGATCCGAGTCCTTTTTGGTCCACCATTAGACTTGATCCACTTGATCTGAGTCCTTTATTTTTGCTCCCCCACCAAGCCGAACTCGGCTCTGATACCACTTGTTGGGGAGTTCGGAGGAGCACAACAATTCGGAATGGGCTAAACAAGGATTAATAAGAGACTTAGACACCACATATCAACCCAAAACCTTAAGACATTAGGTGTATGGGTCATTCTCCTTATATTTCCAATACAGCCACCATTTCTGGTAAATGTGGGACTAAAGACTCATAATTGAATATCCAACATGTACATGTAGAAAAAGTTAAAACTCTTATAAATATATTTAAACACACTTTTATAAATAAATAAAATATTTAAATAATATATTTTTTTAATGAGTTTAAATGTGAGCCTAAATAGGTTGTAAGTATATAAGTATTTTTGTGTAGATCTTCTTATTTTTCTTTTGTTGGTAGATGTGCTTACTCTTTGTCTATTATTAAGATAGTAGGTTGTTTAGGTGATCTAGAATTCGTGTTAACCTAGCTAGAGTAGGAGAGATGTGATCCTAAATATCATCAAATTATCATCATCAAAAAATAGTATATATATTTGTTTGATTGCAAAAAGAAAGTATGAAAAGGCGAATTTGTATTCTTTACATTCATAAATCTTTTTGTCTGGTCATTTTTTAAGAAATTTTTGTCATTGTCACTTTTATTACTATTTTCTTGGAATCTTTCTCTTAGTCTATTTAAACTAAATATAGAGTCTGCAATTATTATTCAACTGCAGATAATTTTCATACACAAGGAAACTCAATTTAGAAAAAATAAAATAAAATACATCATATCATTTTTAAATTGATTATATAAGATTATTTTCTTAGATAAGTCTTTTAAATTATATATATATATATATATATATATATATATATAAAGATTTAATATTGTTATTAATGTTGTATTAATGATGAAGTTGGTCGCTTATTATACATGATAGTTTTTTCAGTTAAATTGGTCATTGAAATGTGACTTTAACAAATCAATAGATAACTATATTTGTGACAGGAAATATTTATGGAGACAAAATGCCATCTACGTTGAAAATGGCTTAAATAGAAAGTGTAATGCTTACATGCGACTAATCATGTTTTGCTACGTGAATAACATAATGATAATTGTATATATTGAATGTGTTAAAAATGGTAATACTGTAAACATAATGTGATTTAAAGTATTTATTCAGGAAAAAAAATATTAAAGGATTAATTTGATATAATTAAATAATTTAACGTGGAAAACCTATCAATGAAAGAGTAAAAAACCACGGGTCGTCCAGACCAAAGAAATAGCTCAACTATAATCAAATAAGGATACAAGAGAGTCTCAAAGTGATGCACAGAGTGTGCCTACAACCAGCCAAAACAACAAAGCAATAAAGCCTACAAATGAAAAACAAGAAGAAGAAAACACCAACAACCTGCTGTTGTGCGAGCACGGTTTCTGCCTCTCTGAACGTCGTTTCGCCGATCCAACCGTTGAAAATGAAGACCTGAATGTTGCGAACCTGCTGTTCAAACATTAGCCCGATCAACGGTTAACGAATGCGCAATAGATGTTTTACTGAGACTGATTTAACAAAATCGGGAATATGGTTACTCCTCTCTTTTCTCTTTTAGTGGTTGTCTTTTCTATCACAATAGTCTCTCTCTTGTAATCCTAATTAGACCACTATCTACTTAAATAAGCGAGACACATAGACTACAATATCTGGGCCTTTCTCCACATAGAAAGGGAGCCCAATACCCAACATATCTCCCCCTCACAACTATGTGGAGATAATCGCCAGACCGGCGATATCACAACAAGTTTCAAACTTCCCTCTTGGTAATGCTTTAGTCATCATATCATATCCATTACAATCCGTATGAACTTTAGTCAATTCCAACAACTCAGCTTCCAAAATATCACGTATTCAATGATACCTCACATCAATGTGTTTGGACCTGCTATGAAACGTCGAATTCGTACCAAGATGAATAGCACTTTGACTATCCACAAACAATACATATTTGTCCTGAATAAATCCAAACTACTGCAAGAATTTCTTCAATCAAATCAACTCTTTGCATGCTTCAGTAATGGCAATGAACTCTGCCTCAGTTGTAGACAATGCTACACATTTCTGTAATCTAGACTGACAAGCCACAGCTCCATCTGCAAATTTAATCATGTAGCATGAAGTTGACTTTCTCGAGTCAATATCTCCAGCCATATCTGAGTTGGAGTACCCCACCAAAATAGGTTTGTCACCTCCAAAACAAAGCCTCATACATGTAGTACCATGAAGATACCTCAAAATCCATTTTACAGCATTCCAATGCTCTCTACCTAGATTTGACAAAAATCTACTGACTGTACCAACAACATGCGCAATATCTGGTCTTGTACACACCATTGCATACATCAAACTACCCACAACAGAAGTATAAGGAACTCGTTCCATGTCTCTTTTCTCATCTTCACTAGAAGGACTTTGTTTAGAACTCAACTTAAAGTGAGCAGCAAGAGGAGTACTTACAGCCTTGGAGTTTTCCATATGAAACCTTTGCAACACTCTTTCAATATAGTGTTCTTGTGACATCCAAAGTTTCTTTTTCTTTCTGTCACGCATGATTCTTATGCCAAGAATCTGTTTAGATGCTCCTATATCTTTCATGGCAAAGGACTTGCCCAACTGCTTCTTTAACCTGTCAATCTTGGAAATATTTTTCCCAACAATAAGTATGTCGTCAACATATAATAACAGAATAATGAAATAATCGTTAGAAAATTTTCTAACAAATACACAATGGTCAGAAGTAGTGTTCATGTATCCTTGGTCATACATAACAGACTCAAACTTTTTGTACCACTGCCTTGGAGCTTGCTTCAAACCGTATAGACTCTTTCTTAGTCTACATACATAGTCTTCCTTGCCTTCAACAAGGAAACCATCAGGTTGCTTCATGTAAATTTCTTCCTCCAAATCACCATGAAGGAAAGCTGTTTTTACATTCATTTGCTCTACCTCTATGTTAAGAGTAGCTGTCAAACTCAACACGGTTCTAATTGATGACATTTTTACCACAAGTGAAAAAATCTCATTAAAATCAACACCCTTTCTTTGACGGAAACCTTTCACCACTAATCTGGATTTATACCTCGGAGACCTTGAGTTACTCTTAATTTTTACTCTATAGATCCACCTGTTTTCCAAAGCCCTTTTTCCTTTTTGCAATTTCACCAGATCATAAGTGTGATTATCATGCAAGGATTTCATCTCATCATGCATTGCATCCAACCACTTTTGATTTTCTTCACTCTCCATGGCCTCTTGAAAACACTTAGGTTCCCCTTCATCAATCAAATTCACATACTCGTCAGAACCATACCTTGTAGATGGTTGTATTTGCCTTTTAGACCTCCTGAGTTGGGTTAGAGATGATTCAGAAGCATCACTAAGATTCTCTTTGTGTGGCAACTCATGATTTTCACTAGTTGGAATATTTACCTCATCTCTAAGTTGATGATCATCAACACAATCATGTGGCTCATCATTCTCAACATTACCATCATTAGAATCCAATTCAGGAACGGGTGACCAAACTGGATCACCATCAGCTAAGACATAATTTCTCTCAGGTGTATTCTTCTCCACCTTATCAATGTCTTCAATAGTTTGGTCTTCCATGAACACTACATCACGACTTCTGATAACCTTTTTGTTTATAGGATCATACAATTTGTAGCCAAATTCATCCTCACCATAACCAATGAAGATACACTGATTTGACTTTGCTTCCAACTTGGATCTTTCATCCTTCGGAACATGCACAAAAGTCTTGCAACCAAAGACTCTCAAGTGATCATACTTGACATTATTGCCAAACCATACCTTGTTTGGTACTTCACTATTCAAAGCAATAGTAGGAGTAAGATTAATAACATGCACCGCCGTGTACAGTGCCTCACCCCAATAATGTTTAGGCAACTTAGCTTCAGAGAGCATACACCTCGCTCTCTCAACAAGTGTTTGATTCACCCTCTATGCTAAACCATTCAGCTGAGGAGTTTTAGGAGGAGTCTTTTCATGTGTTATACTCTGCTGTTTGCAATAGACATCAAAGGGTCCATAATACTCACTACCGTTGTCAATACGAACACATTTCAGCTTCTTACCTGTCTGCCTCTCAACCAAAGCATGAAATTGTTTGAATTTCTCCAACACTTGATCTTTTGTCTTTAGAACATAAACCCATAGTTTCCTGGAACAGTCATCAATAAAAGTAAAAAAATAAAGTGCACCACTAAAAGATTTTACCTTTAAAGGGCCACAAACGTCAGAATGCACCAATTGAAGCAACTCTGACTTTCTAGAGGGAGGATGCCTTTTGAAGGATACTCTAGTCTGTTTACCAATCATGCAGTGATAACATTTCTCCAAATCTACATTCTTCAATCCTGAAAGCATATCCTTTCTAGCTAAGCAATTTAACACCTTTTCACTAATATGGCTAAGCCTTCGGTGCCACAAAGATGATTCCATATCCACGACATTCACACTGTCTTTTGCAACCAAAGCTTTTGTCCAATACAATTTACTAATTTTCTCCCCTCTAGCCACAACCAAGTTACCTTTATTGAGTTTCCACTTTCCAGAAGTAAAATGATTATCAAAACCACTTTCATCAAGCATATGCACATAGATCAAATTGAAGCGAACATCTGGAGCATGTTTGACTCCTTTAAGCAACAATTGCATTCCCGTGTTGGTTTGCAAGCATACATCACCAACACCAATTACCTTAGATACACCATCATTGTCCATCTTCAAAACTCCAAAGTCACCTGAAGTGTAAGATGTGAAGAACTCCTTCCTCGGTGTAACATGTAGTGTAGCACCACTATCAATTATCCACATGCTTTCATCAAATACAAAATTAATTGACTCATAGTCACGAAGAATAAAAAGATCATCACTAGTAACAGTAGTAACACGGTCATCATCACTATCATCATCACGACCCCTTTGTTTATGCTTACCCTTCTTGCCTTTGTTCTCTTTTTTCCACAGAAAACAATACTTTTGTATGTGCCCTATTCTATGACAATAATGACACTCTATATTTTTGTATTTAGACTTGGATTTGCTTATGCTATTTTCTCTACCACCCTTCGATTCTTTTTTCTGACTTCTCCCCTTATTTTCAGTGACAAGAACTTCAGATTGAGATGAAGAACCATGTGCCGGCTTTTTAGAAAAAATAGGAAGATGCATTTTCTTCACAAATAACAAATCTTTCATCTTGCCCTTCCACAAATGGTAATCTTTATATTCATATTTTCCTCCATCCTTCAAGATGGGGAGTCCGGGGGAGCAATGGGCTAAACAAGGATTCATAAGAGATTTAAACACCACATCTCAACCCAAAACCTTAAGGCATTAGGATTATGGGTCATTCTCTTTATATATCCAATATAGTCTCTATTCCTGGTCAATGTGGGACTAACCACTCATAATTGAATTTCAACAGTTTTGCTACGTGAATAACATAATGATAATTGTATATATTGAATGTGTTAAAAATGGTAATATTGTAAACATAATGTGATTTAAAAAACATAATGTGATTTAAAGTATTTATTTAGGAAAAAAAATATTAAAGGATTAATTTGATATAATTAAATAATTTAAAAGATTTCATGATATATTTTGTAAATAAAAAATAGTATACTTCACTCAAAAACTATAAATAGTATATTTCATTTGAAATTAAACAATTGTAAAAAAAATTTATATGTTGACCAAAAATCATGCTGAAAAGTTATGTGCAATTTCTCTATTGACTTTCTCAAATAATTCATCGATTATGGACATAATCTTACATGCATTTTACATTAAAGTCAACTAATGCATGTGTACTATTCTAAATCCTTTAGCAACAACTTAGAATTATTCATACCACGATAATGTCATAAAGATCAAGAGTATAAATAGTCACAGAGGACATGACAACTTCAGATGTATGGAGAGAATCATTAGAGTCAAATACATTTATTCAAAGGCACAAGCAAGATAGCATCACCGTGGACAAGAAATTGTATAAAAGCTAAAAAAACATGCGTTAAGCACCTAATTTTTTAGAAATGACAAAGAAGTTATAGATCTAACTTCTTTCTCTAATAAAAAATTAACAATTAATAAAAAATAAAAAAAAAATCTATTTTTTCGTTTTCTTTTTACATCTCAAAGTCAAAGAGACACCGAAGTCACACATTCTATTCACCCTAGAGAAAACTTGCAGAAAAAATCATTAAATATCATACATTGTTGATTTATATGTGCATAACTCAACCGTCACAAAAAAAAAATGATTTGTGGTGGTTATAAATGATATATGCAACAGTTATAACTCTCGTAAAATATTACAAGAAAAAACCATTAAATATCATATATTGTTGATTTATACATGCAAAACCCAATCATTACAAGAAAAAAAATTGGTTTGTGGCGATTGTAAAGGACACTTGCGACGGTTATATACGTCGTAAATGGACGCTAGTGACGATTCTTCAACCGACGCAGATTCGTGCATCGTCAGGCCAATTTGCGACGATTCAAAAAATCGTCGTTCCAATTGTCATAAACATTTGCTATAATTACTGACCGCCTCTATATACGCTTTGCGATAATTAGAACAATCGTTTAATACATTGAATTTTATTTGTCTGAATATAATTGCGACAGTTATCATATGTCGCTATATGCATTTTGAGACAGTTTGAACTGTCGCAAGTTTAATAATTCAAAATAAAAAATTATGATCCAAATTTTTTTTCTATTTTTATTAATTAAAATAAAAAAATATTGATAAATACTATCCACATAATTAAAATATACAATTATATAACTATTGTGACTAAATTCAATTTTTCAAAACTAATAACACCAATTCAAATTTTGATTTCAATGCATATAACATTGATGTTGAGGTTGTAGGGGAAGGTTTTGATGGAATCACTAAGAAATATAGTGATGAAGAAGATAATGATATATAGGGTATAAGGAAGATGTTGAAGGAGGGGATGAGGAAATTGATAAAGATGTGGATGAGGGTGGTGACGAAGCTGCTCATAAGTATATCAACTCATATTTTGATGATATTTATTAGTATGAAAACTATGATTTAACTAATGTACTCCAAGAGGAGACTCTGGCCAATTGTTGAAGGGATGCCACATGCAAACAATTGTGGTTTGGGTGCCACTTTAATTAGTTGTATAATCTCATCATAAACTTTGGAAGAAAATTTGAGAGATAACAAAATAAAGAAGGAAGATTAAAGGGATCAAAACCAAGGAAGAAAAAAAAACTAAAATCTTGATATTTGAATGTCAAAGTGAATTTAAGTTTGAGAAATAAAATATTCTTTTTAGACATTTACTTTTCATGTATATAAAAATTATAATATATTTTTATTTCATATGAAATGAAAATTAACATAAAAATATTTGTTCATAAAAAATTTCAGAAAAAAACTGTGATCATTATATTATGAGTTGAATTGTTAGACATAGTAAGCATTAAAAAAGTTTTACACAATATTTTTATGCTAACAGTGGATACAAGTTATATTTTATTTAATATGAAAAGGAGTGCTCCCCTTTTCTCTTTGCCCTTTAATTCCATTTTAATCCCGACCAAAGCTTTATTTTACCCTTAATACACTTTTCACTCAATTTTTCATTGTTGTCTATAAAAGTTCTTTCTTTTTGTTTTCTATCATTTATTTGGTCAAAAGTAAATGTAACAAAGATATTAATTCTTTCAAAATATGATTGTGCTTTTTTCTCGGTAGAATCGAGATTAACTTATCTTTTGTTATGAGTAAATATATAGTAAATCACTTTTCAATGAAGATAAAGCTAAAAAATTCTTTATCTTTCATCTGCTTTAAAAGTAAAATAATTTTTTTAATGTATTTAATTCTAATTTTTAATTAAATACATTAACTTTATTTAATTTAAAA
>JBBPBR010000003.1:57753704-57778445 GCA_037974775.1 Cicer pinnatifidum
TATATATATATATTATTTTACCTCTTTTTATAATTTTAATATTAATATATATATTTTTACTATTGTAATTTGAATATTCAAAAATCGATTTAAATTAAATCGTTGATAATTAAATCAGATTAAATTGAATTTTTTAAAATATATCATTCAAATTGATTTGCATGTAATTTTATTTTTAAATCAAATATCTTTTCTTTTAAAATCAATCCCAATTACACTGCAAACATCTCTATTTGTAAGGGTAATATGACATATCCTTATCCCAATTTCCCAACTACGTGAAGGACTTTCTCCCACATCTCCATAGAGACCATTGTAAGCCTCTTACAAGATAGCCCATGTAGAAATCTTTTCTTACTCCTACAAATTAAATTGACAAACCTAATCTCTTACTATATCTTTTTCTTCTTCTTACTTTTATTCATCAAAACATTTCCACTTTTTTGTGTGTACAAAATCACTGAAATTGTTTTTTATTTACTCAATCATAAATAGTTATACTAATTATTTTTAAAGATTAAAAAAAAATTCAAAGATTCAAATGGATGCTTGAAATAAATTAAATACAAACCGACATATATAAATACGAAATAAGAAATAACATTTTAATTTAAAAACAAAAACAAAAAACAAATGTGAAACAAAACCTAGGGTGTGGTTGTATGTTGGTTTTTTCATTTCAAAAGTCAAATTTAAAATCAAATAATGTTAGGATAAAATGAGTTTGAATTGATTTTTTATTTAATTTAAAAATATTTTTTTTAAATCTCAAAAATAAAAATAAGTTTCATAATTTTTGTTTTTGTTTTAGTTTTAAAATTAACATGTCATTATAAATACTACTTCAACAATCATCTATTATATATATTTAAAACAGAACCCTGAATGCCACCTCACCCTCGAATGCCACCTATACAAATATTTTCCACATCAGCTAAAAAGCTGATGTGGACTTCTCATCTTTCTCCTCTCTCAAACATGCTTTCAATATCTAATCTCTTTCAATCCTACTTTATTTTTCCTATTTCATCCACAATTTTTTTAATACCTCCAAAATCTATTTGATAATATTATTTTATAAAAATTTATAAATTATAAAATTATTTTACAATTATTTATAATTTATAAATTATTTTACAATTTGATAATAATTTATAATTTATATTATTATCAAACTATTTTATAAGTTATTCTATAATATATTTATAAATTATTTTATAATCTATTATATTATTTTATATTATTTATATTATTTTATAATATTATTAGTCATTTATATTATTAATTTATATTATTAATTATTACATTCAATAAAAATATAATTTCTATTTGACAGAATATTATTACTCATTAATGTCAGTCTATTTATAATTTCTTTCAGTCAATCTATTTTTTTAGTAATATTTTATAAAATAAAAATATAATTTCTATTTGATAGAAAATAAATTTATTTAATAATTTCTATCACTGATAAATATCGACATAAATGCTCTTTATTTAATAATATTATTTTATAATAAATTTATAAATTATAAAATTATTTATAATGTATTTATAAATTATTTTACAATTTGATAATAATTTATAATTTATATTATTATCAAATTATTTTTAAGTTATTTTTTAATAAATTTATAAATTATTTTATAATATATATATTTAAAACAGAACCCTGAATGCCACCTCACCCTCGAATGCCACCTATACAAATATTTTCCACATCAGCTAAAAAGCTGATGTGGACTTCTCATCTTTCTCCTCTCTCAAACATGCTTTCAATATCTAATCTCTTTCAATCCTACTTTATTTTTCCTATTTCATCGATAATTTTTTTAATACCTCCAAAATCTATTTGATAATATTATTTTATAAAAATTTATAAATTATAAAATTATTTTACAATTATTTATAATTTATAAATTATTTTACAATTTGATAATAATTTATAATTTATATTATCATCAAACTATTTTATAAGTTATTCTATAATATATTTATAAATTATTTTATAATCTATTATATTATTTTATATTATTTATATTATTTTATAATATTTTATAATATTATTAGTCATTTATATTATTAATTTATATTATTAATTATTACATTCAATAAAAATATAATTTCTATTTGACAGAATATTATTACTCATTAATGTCAGTCTATTTATAATTTCTTTCAGTCAATCTATTTTTTTAGTAATATTTTATAAAATAAAAATATAATTTCTATTTGATAGAAAATAAATTTATTTAATAATTTCTATCACTGATAAATATCGACATAAATGCTCTTTATTTAATAATATTATTTTATAATAAATTTATAAATTATAAAATTATTTATAATGTATTTATAAATTATTTTACAATTTGATAATAATTTATAATTTATATTATTATCAAATTATTTTTAAAGTTATTTTATAATAAATTTATAAATTATTTTATAATATTATTAGTCATTTACAAATAGTAATAATTTATATTATTAATCATTAAATTCAATAAATAAAAAACCGACTAATCACTCCTAAATATCCACATAAATGCTTTCATGGACAATTATATTATTCCCGAGTAATGATTTTATACGTTAAAAATTCAATTACTCATTAATGTCAATCTATTTATAATTTCTTTCAGTCAATCTATTTTTTTAGTAATATTTTATAAAATAAAAATATAATTTCTATTTGACAGAAAATAAATTTATTTAATAATTTCTATCACTGATAAATATCGACATAAATGCTCTTTATTTAATAATATTATTTTATAATAAATTTATAAATTATAAAATTATTTATAATGTATTTATAAATTATTTTACAATTTGATAATAATTTATAATTTATATTATTATCAAATTATTTTTTAAGTTACTTTATAATAAATTTATAAATTATTTTATAATATTATTAGTCATTTACCAATAGTAATAATTTATATTATTAATCATTAAATTCAATAAATAAAAAAACCGACTAATCACTCCTAAATATCGACATAAATGCTTTCATGGACAATTATATTATTCCGAGTAATGATTTTATACGTTAAAAATTCAATTACTCATTAATGTCAATCTATTTATAATTTCTTTCAGTCAATCTATTTTTTTAGTAATATTTTATAAAATAAAAATATAATTTCTATTTGACAGAAAATAAATTTATTAAAAATAATCATAAAATACGAATATATGAAAAATTATTAAAAAAGTTACTTCCAATTATTAAAATATACAAATTTATTTAAAATTATAATATATATATATATATATATGAATATATATTAAAAAATATAATAAACAAAAGTTTACTATATATGTGTTCTGAAAAAATATGTTAACACTAAATTTTTATCAATTAAATTATATATTTATAATTAAATGCTATTTTTGATTTTAATTTTTCTTATTATAATGATGATTTGAATGTTAAAAAATTAAGTATTGTACAAAATTAAATTATTTTTTACTAGAATTTATTTTTGGTACATATCAATATAACAATAATTCAATTGCACAAACAATTAGTTAAAATTTTTAAATACCTAAAATTGATTTAAAGTATATATAAATCTTTAATAAAATAAATTTCAAACTCTTGATAAAATTTTTAGATCTTCTTTTTGGATTTGTATTTTACATTATATTTCATCAAATAAAATCAAGTATCATTTTAAAGTACAATGAGTCAAACAATTATCCTATATAATAAGTTATCATACGAATTTTATAAAATATTTTAAAAATTAAATTAGATGATTGCGATAAACATGATTTTTCCTAATTTTAATTTTCCTAATCATATTCAATTATTACAAATCAATAAAGTAATATTATAAGATAACTATATTTAGAATACATAAAATATTATTATAAAATTATAAAATTATTTTACAATTATTTATAATAAATTTATAATTTATAAATTATTTTACAAATTATCAACTTATTTTATAAGTTATTTTATAATAAATTTATAAATTATTTTATAATATTATTAGTAATTTATCAATGTTAATAATTTATATTATTAGTCATTAAATTCGATGAAAAAAAAACTACTTAATCACTCATAAATATCAACATAAATATTTTTTATCTAATCCTCCTTCTCCTTTTATGAACAATTATATTATTCCACTTATGGTGACTAATAATTTTATACGTTAAAAACTCAATTACTCATTAATGTCAATCTATTTATAGTTACTTTCAATTTGTGTCAATCAATTTTTTTAGTAACGTTTTATAAAATAAAAATATATATTCTATTTGACAGAAAATACACAAATTTATTAAAAATAATCATAAAATACGAATATATGAAAAATTATTAAAAAAGTTATTTACAATTATTAAAAACTATTATCTATTATATATATTTTTTTTACAAACTCTTGATGAAATATATTCAATAATTTTTTTTACAACAACTTCTCATGCTCACAATTAAAATATCATACTAATAAAACAAATAAATTTAGACTACACTACAATATTAATATTTTTTTAAAATAAAAAATATTAAATAAAATCATATTTTTAAATTTTTACATCTTATTTTTTGGTTTGTATTTTACATTTTATTTCATCAAATAAATGCAAGTACATTACATGTTGAAAAATAAATTAACAATCAAAGTACAATGAGTCAAACAATTATCCTATATAATAAATTATCATACGAATTTTATAAAATATTTTAAAATTAAATTAGATTATTGTGATAAACATAATTTTCTCTCATTTTAATTTTCCTAATCATATTTAATTATTACAAATCAATAAAATAATATTATAAGATAACTATATTTATAATACATAAAATATTACTTATAAAACTTATAAAATTAATTAATTAACATCCGTGCATCGCGCGGGCTATAGTCTAGTTCAACATTATTTCCGAACACTACCATTCACCTTTAACCATTCACCACTGGTCACCATCTTTGACCACCACCAATATACCACATCATCGACCATCGACCTCCAACCACCATCCCCCATCACCAACCACCTCTATTGTCGTCGATCACCCATCTCTAATCACGCCAACACCACCAATCATCCACATTTGACTACTGCCACAACTATCTTGGACTACCACCACAATCTTTGACATCCACCATCACCAACCGTCCACTTCCAATTATCATCTCCCACCATCGACACCACCGTCCACCACTACAATCATCATCGACTACACTCCGATTACTATCTTTAACTATCAATTGTCTCTTTTAACTATTTTATACTCATTCGATAATCAATTGCTATTACGATAATTATCTTTGACAATTATCACTTTCAATCACTATTTTTAAAATCATTATAATTAAATAAATTATAATTTTATAATCTTTGAATTATTTAAAATAATTTAAGTAATATATTAATTTTTTATTTTATTTTTACATCTCAATACTTTTTTTATATTTTATGAATTCATAATGAGACATAATAGAATGAGTGACTCAATTCAAATAAAATAAAAACTAAAGTTCAACTAAAAATTAAAATTAAAAACTAAAAATTAAAAACTGAAATTAAAAAATTCAAAACTAAAGTTGAAAATTCAAGAGTCAAAACCTCAAACTGATTTTAACTTTTGAAAATTTCAACACAAAATTACACTCCGATCAATAGTAATCGATTGTTATTTTGTACATGGAGAGTTAACACATCACATCCCTTTTTGCTCTAAGCGTCTCATTCCTTCTAACTATTAAGCTAGTTGTTTTGTAATTTCATATATTTTGATATTGGTATAATTATTTATTATTTATTTGACTTAATACATTTTTTTTGTCTTCTTATTTCAATTCAGACAAGATCTCAGTCATTTTATTTCTAGATTCAGGATTTTAATTTCCCACGTTTACATGTTTTTGAATTTTTCCTATAATCTAATTTGGAATTGGTTTTTATGACATGATTAATGATATGGTTTTTATGACATGACTAATGATATGAAACTATATTTGACAATGTGACTTTGAAGGTTTCAACCACAAACAATGGACTTGTTGAAATTGAAAGGTAACCCAAAAATTGATTAATAGTTTTCAACTATGATTATCTTTTTTGCTTAAAACGACTATGTCGAGAAAGAAACTTTATTCTTCAATTGTGCATTCATTAATATCTCCAAATAATGTTAAGTACGAAGTTGGTTTTTGGAAGCTACTAAACTAATGAAAACATAAGTAAAATTGCAAAGCATAATGAAAAGGATAAATTGCTAGAAAATTGATAAGTTGATTGATTATGTTTGTTTAAATGAATTGTGTACAATGAATATTTATAAACAAAACTAATTCTATTGGTCAACAAATCACGACCAACAAAATCTAGCTTGAACTCATTTTATTCGACTAATTTCACAAGTAGTGGGTGTTTCTGCCTCTCGGTGAATTTATGTGACACCCGACGTTTGGTTCAGTTTCTCTCTACTTCGTAACATTATAGTTTCCTTTATCCACACATGTGTTTTCACTTGTATTTGTGATTAGTAAAATAGTTGTTTCGATTCATGTGGTTTAAAAACAACGAACATGAGTCTTACGACTGAATTGTCAAGTTGTACATCCTTTTGAATGATTCTGACATTCTCACAATCCTCTCGAGATATTTTTTTTAGACTTCTAAAAGATTCACCCAACTGATATTCAATTGATCTTATTTCATCTAATCTTCATTCGACTACTTTGACACCATCAACTAAACACAATTTGATTGTTGGACGTTTTCAGCTTACATATTAAATTATTTTGGAGTGTAAACAAGACTAAAAACTGTAGTATAATTTTTTTCTTCCAATTTTATTCTTCTCAAATCGATTGTTTTTAATCGAAATCATCAATATCACATCAATAAAGTGATTCTATACAATTAATGAATTTGATGAAATAAAATATAAGGAAAAAATGTAACTGAATAGAATATGTCTCAAACTAAATTATCGAAGAGTTTTTTAAAATTTTTTTTATGAAATATAAAGACTAAATTCACACATATAAAAGTCTAAAATTTACTCTCGACCAAACTAAAAGACCAAAAGTGCATTTAACCGTATTTAATTTAACAATAAACACTTGCATTTACCAAAATTATCTTGCCAGCTTTATGATTATTCCAATACTAATTAAAAACAGAAAAACATTAGAAATTCAATCCACAAACTGTTGATGAGAATTGAAATGTTCCTTATTATGGAAAAATAAATATAATAACTGACAGTAGCATTTCTTTTTCTCCCACGAAGTTGACACACCCTTCATATAGTAGTTCATATCATATCGCTGTCGAACCAACATTGAATTATGAAGCAAGAAGAACAAGATGATGATGGAAATAGAAAGAAAAGAAAAATCATTAAATAAAAATAAATTATTAAAAAACAAATAGAAAATGAAATAAACAACATTAAGAACTTGGTAGACCAGCTGTGACTGTCGGCGAAAAACCAAGCACACCCATAAGCCCCCCTCTTCTTCTTTCTCTCTCTAAACTCTTCATTCAATTCAACTGTGGCCCAAGAGAGAGAAATTTTTTTATTCTTAATATCGAAAACAAAGATTAAAACTTTCATTCTTTTTCGTTGTAATTCTGTTGAAAAATTATCAAGTGTATATGGTATTATTGTTGCTCATTGTTGAATGAAACAATATCAGAGTAAAGAAAACTTTCATGGTGTATGTAGAAGCAATGTAGAACAAGCTTATTTCAATTTTCAACACTTTGATGTGGAAAGTGAGGATTTTGAGAAGTGGGTATTGGAGTAAGATTAGTTTCTAAAATTGGGTTTTGTTTGGGGAATTTGTGTGTTATTGTGGATTGAGAGCAATGGAATCTAGGATGGATCAATATGAGATCATGGAACAGATCGGTCGTGGAGCTTTTGGAGCTGCTATTCTTGTTAATCACAAAGCTGAGAAGAAAAAGTAATAGTCAACATTAAACATTTTTTGGGTTTTATCTTTGTGTTCGTGAGTAAATTTGATGATGGTTAGGTTCATAAGCTTGATGATTGAAGCTTTTTGGTTTTTTCATGGTTTGTAGATATGTGTTGAAAAAAATCAGGCTAGCTAGACAGACTGAAAGATGCAGAAGATCTGCTCATCAAGAGGTGATTTTTTTTGTTTTTTGGGTATTTGTTTTTGTTGATTTGATTCATATACTTGGAATCTGATTTTGTTTGTGGAGGAGATTTAATTGATTTTTCTTTTTGGGAATTCTAGATGGCTCTTATTGCTCGAATTCAGCACCCTTACATTGTGGAATTCAAGGAGGCTTGGGTTGAGAAGGTGAGATACCCTCTTAATCATATACTTATTTTTCTTTCATCAATTTGTTGCGGTTGCAGCGTTGTTGCAGAGACATCTAAAACTTTTATATTGCAGTCACAATTGTAGTTGTAAACCGCAATTTAGAATTGTGTGTGTTCTAAATTGAACATCAGTGGATTACATTCATGGTTTTAAATCGGGTTTGAAGTCGTTTTGCAATCCTTAATATTGCGAAGAATCACATTCAACTGCAGCCTCAATCGAGGTGGTGTTGCGGTGGTTGCTGAAACATAAAAAACGTTGATGTCACCACTCAAGTTGCACTTGAGGGTCTTCTTTAAAAGCCGATAATGATTGTTTTTTGTAAGCTAAGCACATTCTATTTGTGTTGTTTTTTGTAAGCTAAGCACATTCTATTTGTGTTGTAGGGTTGCTATGTTTGCATTGTTACCGGATACTGTGAAGGTGGAGACATGTGAGTCTATGATAATAATACCTATGAATTTGCAGTTTCATGTAAAAATTCATAAGTTTTATATGCCAAATTCCTCAAACTTTGTTATACTTGTTTCCCTCCATTCATTAAAATTACTTGTTTTTCTCCTCAAATTTGTAACAGGGCTGAATTGATGAAAAAAACAAATGGTGCTTACTTTTCTGAGGAGGTATTCTTGTGTGTCTATTTATGTATGTCTTTTCTAACATCTTGAGTTAATGTTTAAAGTATATAATAGCTCATATTAGAAGTTGTTGAAATTGTTCAGAAACTCTGCAAATGGTTCACTCAATTACTGTTGGCAGTAGAATACCTTCATTCAAATTATGTTTTACATCGCGACCTAAAGGTATACTTATACAAAATATATGGTCTACTTTTCTTGTCTTTGATTCGAAATAATATATTTTAGGTCTGATTTATTGACTCTGCTGACAGTGTTCCAACATCTTTCTCACCAAGGATCAGGATATTCGCCTTGGTGAGTTCATCGACCATTTTTTAGTACATGGGATGTAGATATTTGAGTTTTTTTCAACTTTTCATCCTAAATTTGTCTGTATTTTTCTGGCATATAGGAGACTTTGGGCTTGCTAAGACACTAAAAGCAGACGATTTGGCTTCTTCGGTATGTACGAAATAGGGAACATGTTTCTTTCTTCTTTAAAGTCAAACTATTTTCTTAAAAGATGCATGTATCCGTGCTAAATTTTGTGCAAAATTGTTTCGTTCTTATGGGAGATGATGCTAGCGTAAACTTGTTTATCGTTTGTCATAATTTATGAAGATGAGATTCAATTTTTATGATGTTAAACTTCAAGAGGTTTAATCTTACGACATTGCTACTATTGTTTTAATCCATATGATTCACATTTCCATAATTTACAATAACTACATAGTTATAAGATGTGGAATTAGTAATTGTTGTAAATGTTTCTATGCAGGTGGTAGGAACTCCCAATTATATGTGTCCTGAACTCCTTGCAGATATTCCGTATGGATTCAAATCTGATATTTGGTCATTAGGTATATATTTTGTAATCAAGCATCTGATACTTAGAGATTCGGTTTTGACACAACTGAAATGAAATTTCGTTGTTGTTTAGGCTGCTGTGTATACGAGATGGCTGCTCATCGCCCTGCCTTTAAAGCTTTTGTAAGTTTCTTCCGACCTTTTTACTTTTAATAGTTATAGGTAGGCTCTTAGTCGAATTCATTTAATAAAGTATCATGTTAAATATGAACATAGTTTTATTTTTCTGATCATTTTCTTGAACTTTGTTACTTAGAGTTGATAGGTGATGTATGCTTGTCAGTTTGATATGCTTCATGTGATTCTCGACACTCGTACAGATTTTTATGTATGTGGAGGCATCTCACATATGTCACTTCTTGTGTTTTTGTTTAACAATGGCATGGTAAATTTTGTTTCAGGATATGGCTGGATTGATAAGCAAGATAAATCGTTCTTCTATCGGTCCTTTACCTCCATGTTATTCGCCTTCCTTGTAAGCTTCTCTCTTCTTTTGTTATGATTAATATTTTTTTTGTTATTAAACTTCTTAATGAAGTCTGACTAATAATGAACTTACAGGAAAATACTAATAAAAGGCATGTTAAGAAAAAGTCCCGAGCATCGACCAACCGTAAGAATCTCTTGAGAATAATTTGGAAACTATTTTACCATCATTATTTTTTTTTCTAAACAAGCTCACTTTATTTTCTAACAGGCATCTGAGGTGTTGAAACATCCTTATTTGCAACCTTACGTGGATCAATATCGTCCATCGTTCACTCATCCAGTCGCCTTTCCACCCGAAAAATCAATTTCTGCTGTCAATGATACTAAAAAACATATGGCTGAAAGTCAGAACAGTAGTGCTTCAAGTAGTGACAAAGATAGTTTAATGTCTAATGAGAGAAACATTGCAACAACAGTGTCAAAGTATGATAGCAAAGCGACTGAGATCGATATTGCTTCGATTGATGATGATGGCTCGGAGCAAGAGGTAATAAAATCGTCTCATATTGAAACATGTTCTAATGTTGAATCTAAACAGCCAAAAACAATTAGAAATATCATGATGGCATTGAAAGAGGGAAGAGGTAGAGAAGCAACTTCTCCGATGAGAGGCAATCGCATAAAAGCCGGTGGAGTATCAACACAAAAAGTAAATGCTGACGTATCTTCTAAATTGCCTAAACCTACTTTCATTGCTCCTAGTTTGAAGCCTAATTTAGAGTCGCCAAATGTTCCACTTGTAAAGGCAACTCCTGAGTCTGCGAAACGAATACAAGGATCGCAGCATTCAAAGCTCCAGGTATATTACCTTTTGAAACTATCCTAGTACCATAAATGATATTTTGGCTTACAAGTTTGACAACAAAATTCAACAAGAATTTATTTGATTAACGCAGTTCAAATATATGGTTAATTACATTCAATGGATGGTTACTTAATATAAGAAGGTGCCACGGCACATTAACCACTTGCTAAATGTAATTGTTAGAATATTAGAAAATATCTTATAATATCTTTAATATTATATTAGAGTATCTTGAGTTATTTCCTATGATCAATTTATAATCATAGAAATATCTTAGAATATCTGTCATTATTATTATGATTTGTTCCTGATTTAGGATTGAGTCTATGTTTCTCTATAAATAGAGATTTAGTATTGAGCCTTTTGTAATTAAGTTAACATTAAGCTATTATCAAAAATATTCAAACCTTATTATTTTCTCTTCTCCTTTTCTCTGAAATCCCACAACTTCAACAATAATTAACCACAATATTTAACGTCATTAACAACAGTTTTCAAGTGTTTAAATATACATGATATGATGATATCCACTAATCATCCACATTGTGTTCAAATATACATAATTTTCTGGTGTTTAATCCACTAAACATAGTTAACCATGTATTTGAAATGCATTAACCATCTAAATTATTGTCGGAAACTGTTGTCTCATTTTGTGTCAAAATAACAAATCATTTTTAAAGATTTCCTCATAACATTAAACTTTATTTCTATGTACTGCCAGTTGTTGATGACAGAGCCGTCACCAAAAGTTAAACCGAAACATGATATGACTCCACCATCTGGTTTTATCAAACAAGTAGACGTCGATGGAGTTCCTCCCAGGCCAAGACAAAGAACTCCCCCAAGCTTACTTCGACGACCTTTTTCAGGACGAATGAGGCTGGCAGGGCTTGATGTTCCGAATACAGCGAACGATACAGGGAAACTAGGACCAAGTAATACAGGCCAGGAGTCTGAGATGATCCACTGTCGGTTGATCAATGGCAATACACCATATATGTCTAGACAGACTACAAGAGAGCCTCAGAAGAGGTTCGAAAGAAGTTCTAAAGGAATGCAAACAGACAGCAGTAATTCGGCCTCGTCTTCGGTTTCTATTCAAGGATGTGAACTTGCTGAGGATGCAACAACTTTTATTGACATGAGAGAACATATAATTCGTGATCATGACATTGTAACGAACAATGTAGGCGTCCAATCACGTCTGGACAGCAGCCCGACTACAACATGTTCACATTGTAAGATGGCCGAAGATGTGTCTGAGGAAACCTGTGAAGTCACCATGAATTTTCATAATAACACTATTAGTAGTAATGAGAAAGTGAGTTCCAATTTAACTCTTGATCAACCTGTTGAAAATTCTAAGGAAATGTTTGGTTCAGAAGATAGTCTTCGCCGAAATCAGATAACTATATCGACTGCTGAAGCGGCTGAAGAAATCGAAGATCTTCAAGATATTTCCAAGGAAACGGCTTTAACCAAGTCTCTCGAATATCCATCCTCAATTTCTAGAGAAAAGTCTGTTTGTCAAGAAGTCAGTTCGGTAAATGATAGGCCTGATATAGTAAGCCAGCTAAAACTTGCTTCTACATCCACCGATGACGATAAATTTACAGTGAGGGAACGATTATCATTGAGCGCTGAAACTTCTCCTCAAATTACCGCTACTAAAATATCGAGCCAGAAAATCTTGCAAGAGAAAGGAACTGCCATGCAGAATCATGCAGCACCAGAAAGACAAGATAACGGTCATTTCCCCCCAGCCTTTGATGATGTGATCCATGTTATACGCCATAGTAGTTACCGAGTTGGTAGCGATCAGCCAGTGAAAGAATCTGTTGAAATGGGAGTTCAGAACGTTGATGTTGGCAAGTATATCAATGCTGTAAGGGACGACATAGAAACGAGAAACATAAACTCTCCTATGCCTCTTAAATCTTTACCTTGCTCCGAAGCTCCAAACTCGATACCCAGTATTTCTGATCAGTTAGAAATGAGAAACACAAGCACAAGCACTCCTCCTACTCTCAAATCCTCCAGTTTCTCCGAAACTGCAAGCTTAAAATCGAGCATTTCTGATCATCTTAAGGAACAAGATGTTAACAACACCGTTTCTATCCTTTCAGAATCTGATTCGTCTGAGCTTAATAAATGTAACAAAACTCCAACAACTGAAGACAAACCGCCGGGTAAGGAAACACTCGATGTGAAATCGTTTAGGCAGAGAGCAGAAGCACTTGAAGAGCTATTAGAATTGTCTGCAGAATTGTTGCAGCACAATAGATTGGAGGAACTTCAAGTTGTTCTAAAGCCTTTTGGAAAAGATAAAGTCTCACCAAGGGAGACGGCTATTTGGTTAGCGAAGAGTCTTAAGGGAATGATGTCAGATGAAAATGGAGGAAGATGTTCATCGTCATCATGAGGTATCTTTAATTCTTCTTACCTTATGAGTTTGTTTTGTATTTAATGTTTAAAAATTTGGTTTTATAGTTCATATAGCTATTCAATCACCACTTGTGAATTTTTAAGAGAAAAATATTTGAGATTTGTTTCTGCTTCTTTCATTTTTGTAATGTAATTCTTTCTGTACTTTTATGATGCTGTAAATAGTGATCATACAAATTAATAACATCGATTTATGGTTAATTGTATGGATAGTATGTGCCTTGGAATAGTGATCGTTTTTAAAACGACACAAGGTTTTGAAAGTGTACATTCAGACGACAATATTTGTCTAAAAATGTAATTTCAAATCATACAAAATTTGTCTATGTAACCTTGATATAATACTTTCTCTCAATTATCAATATGTTCAACTTACATTTTTTTATTTATCTTTTATTAATGGTTTAAATAAATAACCATAATAAAATGAAAGAAAGGGAATTGTAGTTTTACTTCATTATTTTTATTAACCATGGGTGTATTTTGTATTATCATAAATACAAAGTAGAAAATAATAATTTGAAAGTGATACATATTATAGTATGAGTTAGAGAGTATATTTAGAGAAAAAAAAATATTAAAGTTAAATTGGAAACGAGACGGTTATTGTGGACGGAGGAAGTATTAGTTATAAAAATATAAAAAAGTAACATAAGTTTTTGTAATTGAAATATTGGCAACATGTTATGACCTTAAAAATCACTAGTTTCAACACTTCCACCACTAAGGAAGCATCCAAGCTACTCTCTTCATGCACATATTTGTACGCGTTTTCTTAGCTTTTTAATATGCTTGGTTTGGTTTCTATCTTCTCATTCCAATTCATGAATGCATACTCTTTCTACCTTTTGATCACTACATCACCTTCATAACAACAACCTAGCTATAAGCTGCTATTAAAGGACAATAACACCACTACTAAGCCAAATTTGAACTTGGCCACTAGGACTCAAAAACACTATCAATTAGACCCCAAAAAACACAAACACTTGCTTTCAAAATCCAAAGTAATGAACATGGAGCACCCTCCTACTAGAAGATCGTCCGATACCAGCTTTGTACGTCGTCTGACCTTCACAGTTGTATCGATCTTTCTCATTTTCATGGCCGTCATTGGGATAGCTTGGTTTGTCATGCATCCTTGCAACCCTAGTTTCAGGGTGACATCACTTGCTATGTCCAATTTCACTATATCTGATTCACATATTAAATGTATTTGTGAGGTTGGACTGAACATAACAAACCAAAACAAGAAAATTCAATTCATTCTTGATGATTTTGACGTGAAGATACTTTACGGTCAAGTCGTGCTCTCGGTTGCTGAGGTGCAACAACCGATATATTTGGAGAAGATGAGCAACATGAGTGTGAAGGTTGACTTGGTAATGAGGAACTCACCCAAGTTGGTGCATGACAATCTTGTCAAGGAGTGGAATAAAGGAGTGGTGAATTTTGATGTGAAGATTGTTGTTAGGGTAAGATTTGAAGCTGGATTATGGCCAAGCAAGGAAAAGATATTGGATGTTTATTGTGGGGACTTAGATGTTGAGTTCTATTCTCCAAAAAATACTGGAAAACTTTTAGGTACAGGGAAGAATTGCCACATAGTTGATGCCAACTCATAGTAAAATAAATTTTTAGTCCTATAAAATTTTGAAGTTTTGTTTTAAGTCCTTTTTCCATTTTGTACTCTTTATATTGTTATATGAAATGTTTGTGAGTTCCTTCAAATAAGTAGATTTCACTTTTTATTTGATTGGATCCATTGGATCCATATAAACTTTGCCTAGTAATCAAGAGGAGTGTGTTAAAAATGGAAATAATGCTTCTGTTTTGTGAATTAAATTTTGGTGAACTGTGTTACAATAATGTGTTAGCTAAAGAACGTGTGTTATATATAGTTGGAGTTTGTTATAGTAGTTACAAGTTTGTATATTAATTGCAAGTTAGTTAAGATTTATTAGTATAGTTATGATTATTGTATAAAGTGTTCATTTGTGGCAAGTGACTCACTAGTTTTTATTTACTAAACAGAAAGTGTTAGTAGTAGTTGAAAATTTAAAATTTTGCCATTCAACCATCAAATTTTTCGGCTTATAAAAGGCAATCACATTATCTTCACCTCAAAAAGAATTTCCTTCAATTCTGTTATATTCTATCATCACATTCCCACCAAATTTTTCCATCATGAATAAGAACAAAGAAGCATCTCTATATTCATTTCCCATTAATCTTGATGATTCATCTTTGAACCAAGCTTATGCTACAACAACTGCAATCTTTGCAATTCTTGGTGAATGGATGATCTTGATTCTCACATGTTCAATCGCGTTGTTCTTCATTCCTCTCACTCCTTCTTTCACTCTTCATTCGACAACTTCTTCGGTTCTCAACATCACCAATGGAAACAACTTCACAACCAACTTGGTCGTCGAGTTTCTCGCCGAAGATTCCAACACTATTGGAAGCACCATTCATTATGATTCCCTTCATGTTTCGCTTTTTCATCGCCATGAAAAACTTTCAACTTTCTCACTTCCTCGTTATTTTTACCCCGAACCTGCGAAAGGTTCGACACAAGAAGCAAAGTTTTTTAATGTGTCAACGATAATCGATGAATGGGATGTCATGAATGACGATCATGGTCACGGAAATTCGTGCGGGTTTGTGTATTTGGATTTACAATTTAGTGCTAACGCAAGATACGTGCAACCGATGTGGCCTATTATGAAGGACAAACTTCAAGGTCATTGTGGTGAATTGAAAGTTGAAATGTGTTCTTTAGGTGTAAACAATGCTGTTGTTAATTCTTTTCTTGCAACTTGTGATGTTGATAGTGAATTAGTGAGTAAGGTTAGGATTGTGTTGTTTGGAATTTTGATTTTTCTTCTTGTAATTGCTGTGGCTGTTCCACTTCTTGTTGAGCATTTCTTTTGCTCTGCCACGTTTTCTTGAGTCTTAAGTTTCAATTTTCTGTAGTTTTTTTTCTAGGACATGTAAATTTGGTTTCTTTCCTTGTGTCATGGATTTCAATTCCATAGTTGTGTTGTAGAGGTTTTGGTTTATCATGAAATGGAATCAAGATAAACTATAGTGTTAATGATATGTAACACTTTGATGATTGAAAAAGTTTATGTGTTTGTACAAAATGAAATAATGTAATTTTCTTCCTTTTATTTCATTTTTTTATTAATCAAGATAAACTATTACTATGATTCTTCTATGGATATTTTCTCAGCATACCATTTTTTGTTACAAAAACAATGTTCAGTTTTTTTAAATGGTGATAATAAAATGAGATATTTTTTAAAATAAGGACAAAATACAATTTATAATCTCGGAAAGATTTAAAAGTAATAAATTTGGATTTTGATCTTCATTTTCTTTATTTTTAAATTCTTAAAACAGAAAAAAGAGTTTAAATACAGTGAGGGTGTAATACGGTGACTAAAAAGAAATTAAACTTAAGTTTATCAATTTGTTAAGTGATTTATTAAGGATTATAAAAAAAAAAAATTAAAATAGTGTATATTTAAAAACAAATAAAAAAACAAGACACCATATTTGAAAATTGGGATGGGCCGGGCCCTGATTAGTGGGCCAGTGGCCCGTTGACAAAACATAGATAGATTCAAATATGTTGTTATTAAACACACGTACACTTTAATGTCAATAAAAATAAAAGCTTAAATGCTATTGTTGAAATTAAAAGATAGTCAAAGAATCAAATAATAATTTTCAAATATTGATTTTCTTTACTTCAGACGACTACACCAAGAAAAGATGTATGTCTATTGACAGTGAATTCTTTAACTATTTCAAAAGTGTTAAATATATAGTTGAATTTTTTAAAAGTTAATAAAATAATGAAAACATAAAGTAAAAAGATAAATAGCATTGCGAAAAAAAATGATAAATTTAATTGATTGTGTATTTACAATAAATGTATGATGCATATTTATAGAGAAAGTCAGTCTTACTAGTCAATAGATCGTGACCTACAAAATTTATCTATGATTTGCCTCAATCGATGTTGCAAGTGATGCGTGTTTTCTTCTTGTTATTGAGTGTATGTGGTGTTCTACGTCTTACCTTAATCTCTTTCCATTTTGCGGCATGACAATTCCCTCTAAAAACATTGAACACGAGTTATGCAGTTGAATTATTAATTTCTATGTGCTTTTTGTTGTTGTCGGTCTATAGTTGTCGAATGCTTGTCTCTTGTCGATGTTATGTTCTTTTTAATACAATTGTCATTGTCAATAATCATATATTTTAATGAAGCGTTAATCTTATCTTGACTTCGACGTTAGTTCTGCATTGATACCATACTAGAGTCTAAGTTATTTGTCAATTGATTTTCAAATTTCCTAACGACAGATCCCACATGAAAATAGACTGGATGTAGACCCAATGACTCACATACTCCAAGTTTAGGACCAAACCAAGAGTTTGGAGGATGACTTTAGGAACAATATGTTGGTAAACCCTGAATAGCATTATGCTCAAGGATCCATGCCAATTACATGATGAATAACCAAAGGCGGAAGCGTACCTGTGGGAATTGTCATTTGATGAAATCCTGGGATGATGATGATAGAGCCAATGGGTTGGGTGATCTTCCTCAGCAAAACACCCTGAAGACCTTGCTCTCTTGATGGGGATAGAGAAAACCAGAGAGTTTTCTCTTTTAGGGTTTTGTGAAACTGAATAGTCTTGTTGTGTTTGCCTTGGGGACCATTACCCCTATATATAACTATTATTAGTTATATCCCAAATTACAGTATTTCCAATTCAGCCCCTCATTAAATTAGAAATTGTCTGGTATCTACACTATTAATTTTCATAACTATTATGCTCTTTAGCCATAAACTATTATATATTATTTGACCCCTAGTTTATTGGCTAATTATATAATGACCCTAACACACTTTATTAATTAATTACATATGTGACCCATAAATCTTACACAATATTCTTGCTAAGATCAAATTCCACACATAAACGTTCAAAATGACCTCTTGAATAGACACAGGTGAGATGAACTACGGTAAGCATACATATATAGTTCCTAAAGCATTACCAATCCTCCAAAGAAAAGTTTTATTAAAAGAATTCTATAGACATGTTTGGCGTACCCACACAACAACATTCCTTACCGAGTTAATATTTGCTAAACTCTGCCCTCTGAGATGTTTTTAGTATGTAGTGTTGTTATCTGCTGATGTGTTATTAATCTATTGGGTCAGAGTACCTCTTATATTTTTTGTTGAATAAAACTTTCTACTTAAATAGAAAAAATCTCCATATTTATTTAAGTTGTTCTACTCTAGTAAAAAAAATCATAGTTCTACCGCCATATCTAACGGAGAATGTTTATAAACTTTTTTTTGTACTTAATTAAAATTAAGCTCATTACCAATTGTTGTCCATTATAGATGTTTTTATGTAAGGGGTGTATATGTATATGGGTAGGTTTTAACTAGTTTTAATTAAATTTAATATTTTAAATTCAATTTGGTTACGAACGAGTTACATTGGATTGGATGTGGTGATCATAATAAGAAAAATATATTATAAAAAATATAATTAAAATTGAATACTTGAACATAAAAAAAAAATAAAAAAAATTACAATATATGATTCAATACTTAAAATACATCGATAAACACATAAAATAATTAAATTACCAACAAATAAATTATACTTATTTATATATATATATATATATATATATATATATATATATATATATATATATATATATATATATGTGTGTGTTATGTCAACGAGTTGAGCTCACAAATTGAGAAGTTCAAAATGACAAATCGGCTACCAAAATCAAACATATTTGAGTTTAAACAGTTAGTTCAAGTTGATCAACTTGAATAATAAATTGAGTTAAAATATAGATTAGGTTTATATGGATCATTGCATGATTAGTTTAACATCACAACTATGTTAACACCTCAAGTCAACCATCTATCATTTGCAGCACTGTAAAATATTATTTAAAAGAAAAATACAATATGTTTGGAAGGCTATACCAAAACTCAAGAAACACAATTCTAAGGGATAAAAACTATTGCTTCATTAAAAATTTACCGGGAAAACTCAAAGGGATATAACTAGGGGTGGACAACCACCCGCGGCCCGAATTAAACCGAGCAGCCCGTAGTCCAATTTTTTATAACGGGCGGGTCAAAAGCGGGTAGACGGATCCGCGGGTAAATAAAAATGGGTTCACGTGGTTTATAACGGGCGGGTTCGGTTAAGACTTTTTGGACCGCGGATACCCAAACCCGCCCGACTCAAAGTATTAAAAAAAAAAAATCATCTAACTATACCCAGTCCAGTAAAAGATAGGCCCAAATCCAGAATCTCATTTTATTAAAAGCAAACCCTAATATTTTCAATTCATCATCCTAACTCAAACTCTGACGGCTCCATTGTTTCTTCTTCAAAGCCACCAGCTCCACTGTTTCGAAGCCACCACCTCCACTGTTTTTGTTTCGAAGCCACCACCTCCACCGTTTCTGTTTCAAAGCCACCACTTCCACCGTTTCTGTTTCGAAGCCACGATCTTCACCGTTTCTGTTTCGAAGCCACGATCTTCACCGTTTCTGTTTCGAAGCCATCACTTCCACCGTTTTTGTTTCGAAACCACCATCTTCACCATTTCTGTTTCAAATCCATCACTTCCACCATTTTTGTTTCGAAACCACCATCTTCACCGTTCTGTTTCAGAGCCGCCACCACCAATTCCTCATGTGCAAAGCCTCAACCTACCTCCATCATTTTTGTTTCTAACTGAACATAAACTTAGCCACCGGTTCCATTGACGGCAATGCCCTCTTCCTTTTTCCCTACCTCCATCACAGAAAAAACAAAAAAAAAATGCAATTTGGGCTGGATATTTTTAATTGATCAATGATTGGTCCAAACCGAATTTACCCACCCGTTTTACCCAAAAACCTGCGAACTCGCAACCCGTTCAAACCGAGTCATTGGGCGGATTGCGTTGGGTCTGTTTCCATCACCCGTGGTTTGGGTCGGTTGTTGTTTTTGGGCCCGAACCCGCCCGAACCGACCCAATGTCCACCCCTAGATATAACAATGGTGAAAAAAAAGTGTAGTAAATATCCATATAGACCATCAAAATCTATATTTAGGAAGACCAAACTTGTTTCGATAGAAAACATCTAAAATACTAAGAGGAAAAATATGTCATTAATTACTATTAAAAATTTGAAGCCCCAAATTAACAATCATGTCAGCATATTAATTACTTTTTTCGCAATGTAGTTAAGTTAGATATTTCTAATGGACTAAGAAACAAGGCTATGATCCCTGAAAGTTATATTTGTGAATTGAGAATCACATTTCATAGCCAATGCCACGCATTTTTATATTTTTGACAAAAAAATAACTTTCATTCCAATGCTAACATGAGAATAGTATAGTCAAATTGATTATGGTTTGAGATATTTTTATCCATACATTGAAATCAACAAAAAAATAAGTATTGTAGAAGTCAATGAGAAGTCACGTGACAAAAAACTTAATTATGATAACCAAATTACTAATTTCTTCCACACATGGTCAACAATCAAGAATAAAATTAGATTCACAGTCTTTAATATTATCCATCTTCAGAAAAAAAAAAAAAAAAATATTTATTGTTATTCGCACGTATCGATTATAAGTAGTCTTCGATATGGCATATTCAACGTGTTAACAAATCGTTTGTATGCTGAGAGAACATTGAATTTGATGATAACCTCTTACTCAAAATAAGGTACCAACTAAACACATCATTCTCAGACATTTCAGTGAACACAAGAAGTGCAAACTTTAAACAAATTAAAACAACGCAACGAGATAAGAAACAAAAACACTATACTAAGACGACGAACAACATAACATCGCACATGAACAACAAAATCATAAAACAAAACGAGAAATAAGTATGGTAAACCACTTATTTTAATGAAAATAGATAATAAAATAATTTGGAAGAGTAATTCTAAATCACTTATTTAAGAGATAACGAAAAAAAAAAGAACTAGAATTTTATTTTTAAAAAAAAGAAAGACGACGACTCAAAATATCATTTTAAAATAGAATCTTCTAAAAGAGAAGACGGAGATTTTTAATTTGAACTGTTAATAGTTTTCATATTGGAGTATTTTATAGGTTATTTTATTAATAATAATAATAACCCAATAATCACTAAATTCACAATAAAATAACTCATGCTAGCAGCAGAGTTATCCTAGACATAGGTCTATGACAAAGTGGTTGGGGGGTGGAAGCTGTCCCCACTTGAATGTATATTTTGCTTTTAGTTGTTAAATACTTTTGTTCTTTTAAAAATTAATTACCCCACTAAAAGTTATTAAATTATTTTATTTGTGAATAATTAAATGTTCAACGATATGAAATGTTGATTGTCGAATGATTGTTGGCCACATTAAGATGTAAAAGATATATTTGATGATATTGAAAATCAAAATAAAAAAAAATATATATATATATATTTCAATAACTAACTTTAAATTACAAAAGTCAGTAGAAAAATATAATTGGTAAATGAAAAAATATCTCTAATTTTGTAGATAAAAAATAATATAATTTATGTAATCTTCAAATTTCTACCTAATGATAATTATATTATTATTTTATTGCTTATATATTGATTTTTTTTACATAAACATTTATAATATATGATTTTGTCTCCATTAATAAAATTTCTATATCCGTCGATGTGAACAACAAGACAGTCAGAAAGAGTATAACATTAATAATACATTCAATCAAATAACTTTTAGAAAGGTTGAATCACTTTATTAATTACAGGAAGCTTAGAAGTATGAGTTTGAACGTGAAGAGTTTAATTGAAATTCTTATTGCTATGGTAAGTAGAAATTGAATTCGATGTTGTAAAAACTACATACACGCGGTCACTTTTTCTTATAACAAAATACCCTCGGTCACTGCAATATATTACAGTTGCTATTTTAAATGTGATTTTATACAACAAAATATAATCGTACGTACCATATATTTATTTATTTATTCAACATTTTAAATGAGATCAAGTTGATTGTAGCAATTGACTTTTTGGCCAGATCGTGTCAATACCATAATTGGCATTTCCTGCCCCATACTCTCCAATAACTATTGTTGGGCCTACCCTTCACTCTTCACTCTTATAGTAGAACCCCACTCAATTTATGCAACACAAGGTAGTGTACCAATCTCACTGCAAATATTAACTCTATAAATTAACTCAAATTACCCAACATCGTACAACATACTTAAAAGATAATTAAATAGTTATCTTAAGCATGTTGTTGTAGATTTAATTTCGGACTCATTGATTTTGGTACCAACTATTATTTTCATTTATTTTTCTCTGTCTTTATTCCTCTACATATATAAATGCAAACATTGTGCTAGAAACTTTCTCTAAATTTGGAGAGAACACAATCAAACACAATACAATGTCGACAAAAGAATGCAGCCACCACGACGACGAAGACCGCCGCCAACTCCTCCACCGCATACTCGCGGCGATAGCATCACTCATCATTCTAATACTC
This sequence comes from Cicer pinnatifidum, assembly GCA_037974775.1. Taxonomy (NCBI): domain Eukaryota; kingdom Viridiplantae; phylum Streptophyta; class Magnoliopsida; order Fabales; family Fabaceae; genus Cicer; species Cicer pinnatifidum. Next base: position 57,776,884 of record JBBPBR010000003.1, read on the forward strand.
GTAACGATCTTCTTAATATGGATAATTCTGAAACCCACAAAACCACGTTTCACAATCCAAGACGCAACAATTTACGCTTTCAATATATCATCTCCAATTTCTTCACCTTTTCCAACACCAAACACACTTACTCTAACAATGCAAGTCACACTCTCAATTCACAACCCAAACAACAGAATCGGAATTTACTATCAAAAACTCCACGTGTACGGCTCTTATAAAAACCAACAGATCTCACTCCCAACGGTAATTCCTGACACTTACCAAGGTCATAAGGATTTTACCGTTTGGTCGCCGTTTATTTACGGCGTTGGTGTTCCCGTTTCGCCGTCTAGGCTTAGCGCTTTAATGCAAGATGAGAATAACGGAATGGTTTTGGTCAACGTTAAAGTTAACGGAAGGGTTAAGTGGAAAGTAGGGAGTTGGATCTCTGGAAGGTATCATATTTTTGTTAACTGTCCGGCTTATGTTAGGTTCGCCGGTGATCGGAATAATCGGATCGGAGTTGTTGCTCCGGCCGTTAAGTTTCAGCTTTTGCAAAGTTGTAGTGTTGACGTTTAGTCATCATGAGTGTAAGGATGTTAGTTTTTCTTTTTTTGTTTTAATTTTCTGTTAGAATTATTGTTAGATCATGCACTTCATCATGGTACTTTTGCTGTTCACAAATTTCTTACTATTTTTATTTTCCTTAGTATTTTAGTTAATTTTATTTTTAGGAGTAATTTGTTAGATATATAATAAGTTTTATATGAAATAAAGAAATTCCATGATTTTTTTTTATTGCCATGGACTTTTTCGTATATATAGTACTCTTCAATCTTGTCTTTTTTCATATACTATCATGATATTATTTTGTTATATCATTTAAAAAAAAAACCACATCAAATGAGCTTTGATTTGAATACCTCTCTAAATAATTATATTACTGATGCATAATCTTTAAAATTTCCAACTTAATATAGCGTATTAAATTTTAGTTTGTCATGTGATCGAACTTATCAATTAATGAATCAACAATAATTTATTCTATAGAAAGTTGATATAGGTCTCACTTCGCTGACCAAGGCTCTCTTGTTATTTGGGAAGGAAGCAACATTGGATCCCTCATTCTATATTAAATATAGCCTTCAATACATTTTCCCCTAAGTTTTTTAATCGGGCAATTTTTCCCCTTCTAATTTTAAATAAACGATTTTAGTATTACATTTATCCCATTCATGATTTTATAGTGATTCACTCATTTTTTTTTTAAATCATTGCAAATTTGACATTACCTAATTTAGAAAATAACTATAAAAAAATAGCAGGTATGTGTATCAAATAACACTTCAAATTTATTTATCAAAATAATTGTTACTACGATTTGGTTTATTTGAAAATAAAAACTCAAATAAATTTGAAATAAAATTTATTTATTAACTAAGTTTTCAATAGGGAAAGATCTAGACGTTTTCAATAAAAAAAAAGTTAGATAAATTGTTAGTCTATATAAAATCTTCTAATTTATTTTAAATTCTTATGAAAAATTTCATCAACTTTTAATTTTTTAATTTCTTTTTTTT
>JBBPBR010000003.1:57798543-57809040 GCA_037974775.1 Cicer pinnatifidum
TTCATCGTTTTAAAATTCTTTCATTAGACAGGTCTTTTTGACATTCGATTTTAATAGTCTCTATGCTATACAAGTTAAATATTAGAATCCTTTTATATGTAGGCAAAATATTAAAATTCGTAACCATTCCTAATATTTTAATAAATTAAAATTAGCATAATAGTTTTAATATAAGTATGTTGACTTTTTATTTTTGTTACATGAGAAAAAAAAATGTTTGTTGACTAGTAATTATCTTTATAAAACAAATAGTTTACTTGAATTGGAAAGAATAAAAGATATTGTTTTAGCTAAATATAAGGCTTATATTTTTTTTTGACCGGAAAAATAAGATGTAAATTATTTAGATGGACAATATAAAAGTTGGTAGAATGTATCACAACCATTTAATTACCACGTCCGACTTTTAGTCTATATTTTAATAAAAAAATTAAATTAAACTTTAAATAACCATGATAGTCGATCTTTGCAAGATACAATATATTTAAAAATTAGTTTAAATTTTTATCGAATCAAAAAATTAAAATAATATAGTATTTTACTAAAATTGTGGTTTCTTTTTGTTTTAGAGTATTTCAAAAGTTACAAAAATAATGGCGGTGATGAGTTGACTAAAACTTAAGTTTGGTATACTAACCCTAAAATAAATTTTTTTTACTCACCCTACAATAAATGTACATAAATAAACAAAAATATGTAGCTGAGTACGTGGTGGTTATCTTGGGTAGTGGAGGTAAGGTTTGCGGGATTATTAAACGTGTAATTCTCGCCGAACCCTAACCGACCAGTAGCGGTTTTTTTAAGAAAATTAAAACACACATTGCATTTTTATTAAATGAAAATAATTTTTTTAGAATTAATTAAAATAAAATAATGAAGTATAGACCAAACAAAAAATAAATAACAAAGAGGTTCTGTTTCTTTTATTTATTTTTTCTAAATTAATAAAATAATAAATTTAAGACATAAAAGTTGTATTTGGTGGTATTCATAATAGGAGTAAATCTCCGAATTCGATTATCCGTAACAGTTAAATTTGTATTTTGAACACGTAAACTTAACTCATTAACGTGAGATAGTATATAACTAAATTTTGTTGTTGAATTTTATTTAAAAATTTATTGTTAATTTTATTTAAATGTATAAATATATTTTAAACATTAAATAATAAGTTGTGATATAATTTTATAATTTATTAAATATTTAAATTTAATTATAAATTTTTTAAAATAAAGAAGTAATTTTTTTATGACCCACGTATGTAAACGACTCATAATCGGGTGATTTAATATAAAAATCACGAGTTTAAAATTTAACCTAACTCTAATAAATTTGATTTTGATTAAAATACGTCATCTAATTTATATACAATCATATATAATTATATTGTCAATGTAAATTTATTTTACAAATAGTGAACAAATACAAAATATTTAATAATTATCTTTAAATTGTCGATATGACTGATTGAATTCCCTAAGCTCATACATCTAACTAAAAAATGATTGTTTTTATTTATTTAGAAATCCCTATAATAAAATTAATCTTTTAAAGTGTGAATGAATTACTGCATAAGTGCTTCCCTCCACATCTACATCCGAACCAAATTCTCATTCTCATATTTTCTTTCCCTCGTTTTCTTCTCTCATTTCTCTCTCCCGCTTTTTTGTTTTCCGACTTACCAAACACCTAGATCTCACCCGTTTCCCTCCCATTTCCTCTTTCAATTCTCATCGGAGCTCCATCGCCGGCACTTGGATGTCGGCCAACCGAGCTCCTCCCGCCGCCTCCTCTTCCAACCCGCCGGACCAGATCATGCAATCCATGAAACGACAACTCCCCTTTTCCTCCATGAAACCTCCTTTTGTAGCTTCCGGAGATTACCATAGGTTTGGTCCCGACAACCGCCGGAATCTGGACCAAGAAACCGAAGCTATCGTTGTTAAGACTCCTGTGAGTTTTTATTTATTTGAGAATTTTCTTATTTTGTGTTTTTTTTTTTGTTATTGAATTTTGTAGAGTTTTTAGAGTAGGTTTTTAGTTTAGTGTTGGAAGGTTGTTTAAAGAACTAGAGATCTGTTCAATTTTAGGTTTTAATCAGTTATTTAGTTATCAATTTATCGAAATTAGTTGCTGAATTAGTTCTTGGAGTTGATTATAACTTAGGTTTTTACTAAGGAACGTTTTTTCTTTTCTTCAAATTTTGGACATGAATTTTTTTTATTATATCTAGAGGAACTAGTTGCTGAGATAAATTTGAGTTTCCTAAGCAAAGTTATGCTACTAAGTGTGTGTGTGTGTGTGTGTTGATATGATTTGAAATGGAAAAGGATATTAGTTGATCGTTATCTTTTCGTTAAGGACATAATATGTGCGTTAATTTTTATTTAACCTGTGCAGTTAAATCAACTTTAGTCTTTAGGTCTAGTACTTGAGCAATGAGGAACTTTGAGAGGATTAAAAGATGTGCTTGTTGATTACCCAGAAGTTGATGTCATGATGTGATTGTAAGTTGGTCAATTCTAAGTGGGAAGGATCATGTTGCAAGAAAAAAAAATGGTTGTATTTGATGCTTTGAAATGCTTCTGAAAAGTCCTATTGAGTTTATATGGAGTTTCTTTTGCTTTTTATTGTTAAATGAGTTTTGTTATTTGGTAAAAAGGTTTTCCTATGAAATTTGATGAATATAGGAAATTGCTTACCATACACAGGGGAAGGGTTTTATAGAAAACTTTTATGAGGATGGAAAAGTGATTACTTCAATAGCCGCATTTTCCCGAGTTTCGTTTAGTCTTTTAATCTATAAATTTTTCCTTTTTAAGTTGAATCATTTTAGCTAACTTAGTAGTGTTGCCACTTGCCAAATGCATTCTTAGGCGTCTTACCACAAATGAGTCTCTCCTTACTTGTCTTCCTCATTTAGGAATTCTGAGTTAGGGTATGTTCTTGAGGTGCTTATTGTATTATCTGATCAAATCAATTGTGTAGAAATTTATGTCATGGCCCTCTTCCTGATGTCTTCGAGGCTCAATGAAAAAGGTTTTCAACGAAAGGTTTCAAACTGAGTGACTGCAAATTAACATTATATCAGAATATGACCATATGAGAAATGAATTGTTCATAACTTTGTGATGGACTGGCCTGCCATTTATCATAAATGGAGTAGGATGCTGTCCTTTTTCTTCCTCCTTCCAAAATCTATTGACATATTTAAAAGTTGTGTTATGCTTGTGTTGTTATTTGTAGATACTATAAGTAAATATTTTTATGCAATTGATGTGAAGCTATATAGTTATGGTTCTGTTTCGTGCCACGTTTGTGTTGAGTCGTGGTGCGGCAGAAGGCCTTGCTGCAAAGCTAAATGGAGACACATCAGAAATTGAGTGTGGTGTTTGCTGCCAAAGAAGAATGGAGTAGAAGGAAGACACAAGGAAAGAGGAAAAGAAAGCTGCAATGTTGCGGCTGTCTAATGTTTTATATCACGACAGTCGATAACATTTTAAATTTAGGTTTCCCATATTGGGTATGTAATAAGTCTAACTATGGGCTACACCCCTTTTTTTTTTTTCCCTATCCACATCCCTATTTTCCTACTTGAGGGAAGCCTTAAATACGTCCTACTTCACCTCTTCTACCCCTCTTTCTTCTTGTCCCAACTCATCTTCCTTTTTGCAATAGTGGCTATTCTGCCACCCTCTCTACCACAATCCCAGTTTTAGGGCTGGCTGCTCCACGCTGCTATTTGGGATGAGCAACATAGATTTATTGTACAATGAGTTATTTATGAAAATATGGTACTTACTATTGTAACGTACTCTATATAGTCTTTTCTATTGATTGCAATTTTTATGCTCATACATTTCAGCCATTGAAGCGGAAGAGTGAAACGGCTGATTTTGAAGCTGATTCAGGTGATAGGATGACTCCTGAATCCACCGAAGCAGCTAATAGTCCTTCTCAGACGCCTGCATCTGGTAAGACGGGGAAGGGAGGCAAATCCTCTAGGCTGACAAAATGCAACAGATCTGGAACTCAAACCCCAGGCTCAAATATTGGTAAGTATCATCTTCCAAAATTTGATAAGTAGGCCTCTATATTTATCATTTTGACAATATATTCAAAGAAAATCAAGGTAACCAAAATTTTGGTTGACAACTAGATTTCTACCAACTTACATACACCGTCTTTCCTTTAACTGTTGATTTTGACATGCAAAAAGTTATATTTTTACTAAAAATTTGACAGGTTCTTCTCCAGGAAACAATCTCACCCCGGCTGGTCCATGTCGATATGACAGCTCTTTAGGTATAACAGCATTGCTCAGTCTTGACTTGTTAATTGTAGATCATCAGAAGTTTATTGTTACGATTTTTTATAGGTCAAGTTACACATTAAACACTTGTAGCTTATCCCTTTTTCAAATAAATTCCACCATTTCCAACCTTTTTTTTAATGGTCTTCAGTCACTTAACCCCATCAACTTTGGTTTAAGTTGAAAATGTTGATTTTTTATCTAACTTGAATGCCTATTATTGTTTACTTTACACATTACCCTCCTAACAAAACTTAATTTGGGGGTAGGTTGAGAAAATATTGAATTTCCATTTAAATTAATTGAAAGTTTAATGTTTACAAGTTAAACCAAAGTTTAAGGGTGGTTAAATGGCAAAAAAAGTTGGGTGGGCTTATCTGAAATGTGGTGGGAATAATTAGGGTAAAGCGTAATCTATCCTTTCTTCTTATGTTTTACTGATGAATAAAGTTTCGGGGTACATTATCTCATTATCCTATCCTTTGTATTATTTTGTTCAAAAAAATAGGCCTGTTGACGAAAAAGTTCATCCATTTAATAAAACAAGCAGAGGATGGTATTCTTGATCTTAATAAAGCTGCTGACACATTAGAGGTAACATATTTTCTTCTGGTCTAAAGATTTCATGCTGATCACTGAAAATTTTGATTACTTGATGAGTCTTTTGTGTCTACAGGTGCAAAAGAGGAGAATATATGATATAACAAATGTTCTTGAAGGGATTGGCCTTATAGAAAAAAAGCTCAAGAACAGAATTCAGTGGAAGTGGGAATTCTTTCTACTCATCTGACATTGTTGCCATATTTTTTATCCAAAATGTTGAAACACTTTTGCTAACTCCTTTGATGATTGGCCAGGGGGCTGGATGTTTCAAAACCAGGGGAGGCTGATGATAGTTTTGCTAGTTTACAGGTTAGGAATAATTAAATTTTATCTTTGGAAATCACATGGAGATGGTTTTCTTTGGAAGATATAAAAATTGGTGATATATTCAATTTATGATTCCTTGTCAAAAACTCACCATTATTCAAGCTGAAGCTACCTTGTCTTTAAATCATGTCATGTGAGATAGCTTGTCAAGCATACTTTTTAAATTTGATTGAAGTAAATTTAGAGACCTTCTGACTTATATATAGCATACTTTTAAGTAGTATTCAATCCAGGAATATGTTTGTGTTTGATTTGTTTTCGTTTCTCATATGCAGGCAGAAGTTGAAAATTTAACAATTGAGGAACGCCGGTTAGATGAACAGATAAGGTTTGGGTTTCTAGTCTTTGCTGATTCTTCTTTATTACATAATTGTAGTATTGGTCTGTTGTCAATTAAGAGTCTATGTTTTTAAATTATTACAGGGAGATGCAAGAAAGACTACGGGAACTTAGTGAAGATGAAAATAATGAAAGGTAATATATTTGGGTCATTTTGCGACACTTTTTTATGTTCATAACTTAATTAGATGTATTTTTTTTTAATCTATTTCCACTCTTGAAGGTTGCTTTTTGTCACTGAGGAAGATATAAAGAATTTGCCCTGCTTTCAGGTTAGTTTCCCTATCTTTGCATTTCAATGGGTATTTTTATATGGTGATTTTGTTTCCTCTGCTTCTTGTGTATAAATTTATATTTAACTGGTGCTTTATTCCTATTGCCAGAATGAAACCTTGATAGCAATTAAAGCTCCACATGGCACCACTTTGGAAGTCCCTGATCCTGATGAGGTAATTTGAGAGGGCATGTAGAGTTGCACAGAAGTAATTAATAACAATGCATCTTTCTGAATTCAAATTCTCTTTTTCTTATTATTAGGCTGTTGATTATCCACAGAGAAGATACAGGATAGTCCTGAGAAGCACAATGGGCCCAATAGATGTTTACCTTGTTAGGTATGCTTACTATTTTTTGAGTTAAGATCCTCTCCATTTCTCACTTATTCCATTTTTTCCATTACCAAAGTATTGGGAATGTAAAACATAAAAATGTGGCATTTGTGGGTCCAAATATTTTTTTACACCTCAAAATACTTCAAAACTTTAGTAATGGAGAGGAAAAATGGAGAGGATCTCAACTCCTATTTTTTTGGGTGTTCTGCTATCATTTACTTCAAGGTCATATTGTTATTGCAATGGCATGGTCAGAAAACAATGCCGTATGAAGCTTGAAAATTTCAACTTGCTATAAAGTTCACATTCCCAATCTCCCCTTTTTTCACTGCCATTCTAGCCAATTTGAAGAGAAGTTTGAGGAGATCAATGGTGTTGATGTTGCACCCAAGTTTCCATCCAGTCCAGAAGTTGACAAGCGGCAATCAACTGTGGTCCCAAAGGATAAAGGGAAGGAAGTAGAAGTGCAGGGACAAGATGGTGAAGGGCCTAGTTCAGATTTTACCAACTCTCACGATTTCGTGAGTGGGATCATGAAGATTGTTCCTTCAGATGTTGCAGTAAGCATCACCTCAGTCTGAAATATTTGTTTTTATGTATTTGCAAAAAATAATTCTTGAGGGGAGAATACACTGCAAAATGTGAGAAAATAGTGTATTGTATGCCTGGAGAGTACCAAAGTCTGTAGTGTTATGTTTCAAAACACAAATAAATTATTGCACGTTTCCTTTTATTCGGTACAAATTACTGCATGTTTTTTGCTGTAAAGGTTTTAGAGCTGTTTCTGATTTAAGAAATAAAAGCAGAAGTCTTGGAGCTAATTTGAAGTTGTGGTTTTCTGCAGAGTGATGCTGATTACTGGCTTTTATCAGATGCCGATGTTAGCATAACTGACATGTGGAGAACAGAACGTATCCTGGATAGATACCTTTGCCTTAATTTGATTCTTTTTTATTTTCTTTTTATATATATTAAAAATCTGAACTTGGAGACATTTTGTACTTCCTTAATATATTTAAAGCCACAGTTGAATGGAATGAACTCAATAAGCTTCAAGAAGATTATTGTACAGCTCCTGAACACACTACATCCCCAAGTCATCCATCGAACATAGGTGAAGTCTCTTCTGCATCCAACCCTCCTGATGGTTGAAGCTTCAGAAGGATGTATTGTAAATGGTTTTCTTTCTTCAACTGAGAACCTATGACATCCAGCCACCCCTCTGTTGTATCATATTCAACATAGTGCTAGAGGTTGGATTGAAGGTTCCTAGAAGTTCTAGGCTAGAAGTTACTTTCTCAATGTATCTCCGCGAAGCTTGTCCCGAGGAACTGAGTGGCCAGTCAAATGGCTCGTTGTACAGTTAATTTTTACATAATCCAAGCAACTTTGTACTTCAAGGGGAAAACACCTGTGGCTTTGGTGAACCCATCTTTGTATATTGTTGTAAGTCTCAGCTTTCTATAGCCGTTAGTTCAAAGTATATGTTCGCATAGCAATAAAAAAATATTTCAGGATGCAGAGTGCAGAACTCAGCTAACTGTTGGTCGAATGATAAGTTTCATCTGATGAAAGATTATATGGTCATTTCATTTCTTTGAAACCTTGTAATTAACTTCTCGGTCTGTACCTCTTTCTTCACGCTCCAATATCAATGTCTCTAACAGTTCACACGCTAGTGAGCTACATCAATTCTACAGAATGTAGTTTTTCCACATCAATCTTACCGCAAAACCAAACACAAATGCAATCATTCAAACAAGTTATAGCCGGATTCGTATGTACATATAGACAGATGGTATGTTTATTGTTTAACATCCCTTTAGTTATTGACAATATATGGATTTACATGTCCACGAGTGTGGAAATAATGTAATCTAGCAAGGGAAATGAAAATATTATTACAGGTAGAAGTATACTACAATGAAACTGGTATTTGAAGGTACCACAACTAGCTACTATTCTTTCACAACTTTCCCAATCCAACCAGCTACAATAGGTGTAAGAGCTACTGTTGGTGGAAACCTAATTGGAGATGCAGCTTTATGTGCAGCATATGCCAAAGCAAAAGTACCAACTTTTTCGCCGGTTGCATCAGTAGTGATTCCTACCTGAAGATACAAAGACAATGTATTAATTTAATACATTACTATTAACCCATTGCAGTTATTTTGTTTTAAATATACTGCAATACAAATTTGATTTTGTATGAGCATTGCACCTTCTGAAGCAAAGCTTGAACATCTACCCCGGAGTTGATTAGTACGTAACAAAGAGTGAAAGAGATCAATGACAGAGTGATGGAGGTGGCTAGGTAAGCTCCTCCATATTTTGCCAGCAACTCCTTGGCTTGATCACCTTTCGATTTTTGTTGTCCCCCTTCTTCCTTTGAGCTGAAAATCTGCAAAAGACCATAATTTTCATTTTACATAGAATGAAAAAGGTGGCTTTTAGTTGCAGAAGGGTCTTTTATGGTTTACAAAAGACAAATGTTTAAAAATTGTCCATAAATCTAACAATGACCAACATCACTCCTCAGAACTTCGAATCTCGTGGTATTATTCATCCCTTTGATTAGCGAAGTGGCCCAATTGGTACCAGTTCATTAAATAATAAGGAAAACAAATATTAGTATCTCAAAATTCAACTTATATTTGTTTTTGCTTGTTTTTGTCAAATGATCACTGATTAGACCATTGTCTCAACCATAATTTAAGTGAACAGGAATCATAAACTTCTACTTAAAAGTGGAGATGTCATCCTCAAAGTTGAGATATTTTCCAGCATGTCCAACATAGAATTGGAGACTTCCCTACCCTAGCAATTTCCATGAAAAAAGGTATTCAATCCTGATTTACTATGGAACATTCGTTGAAGGAGAAAATGTATAGAAAACCTAAAATAAAATTCAAGAGTAAACACTAAAAAAAAAAAAAAACTTCGATTCAAGTGGCACATCTTTTGTAACAGCCCACATTGAAATTGACAAGCAAAACTTCTTATTTTTGGTTCACTCGTTCAAAACCATTTTTTCATTCAGAAGCTTTGTTTTCTTTCCCCAAACTTTCAGCAACAAAGTAACATCTTGAAATATCCTTTGCATATACACTTTTAACTTCCTCTAACCTCAACCCAAATTGGGCAATTCTATTTACAACAGATTTATAAAGTAGGAAACAATACACTTATTTGCATTTAGAGCAAGAAAAATAGTTAACTTACTATACCAAATGTTACATTAAAAAAAAAAAAAAAGAGATTTTTCATTTTTGGTTATTGAAATTGAAACTTTTTTATAACCACATAATCATAGGATAAGCCAAAATAGATAAGAGAAAGAAATGGGCACCTTCCAAAGACCAGCTTCAAGACCATACTTCTTGGTAACTTCCTCAGGTGAAGGTGGCTGTAAAGGGCTTTTGATTTCCTCAGTTTTCTCTCTAACAGCTCTAACTCTAAAGTTGAACTCTTTTACATGGGATTTGCGTGAGTGAATTGAAGTAAGACTACAAAATTTATAAGTCTCTTTGCTCATTAAAGAAACACAAGAAGGTGAAGGGAGAAACAGAAACGTTGTCATTGTTGGTTTGGCTTCTTTGAGAATCTTATGTATGTAATTCTTAAAGCATATATGTTGTTTTGATAATCAAAATTGCATAAAGTTTTGTGTGAGCTAAGTTGAGCCAACAAAGAAAGATAGTAAATGATAATGATGCAATAAAATATCGGTTTATAATTAGTTGTGTTGTCCATTTTTACAACTTTGTATGTTCACATCTAACAGTGGGAAAGGTGTCTAACGTAATGGGCTATCGAATATAAGCCCAAAAAAGAGGATGTGGCTTGGGCACGTGACTTGAATTTTAGGCATAAATCATGGATATATATATTTCTCCAATTTGAGCACCTTATTTTCTTAATTTTTTTTTTTTGTATATTTATATACAGACACAATTACACCTGTAACCTTTAATTTAGGTATAAATCATGAATATATATTTTAATTTCTTTTTTCACAATAAAATTTTTTAAGTCTCAAAATATACACATCAAAATATTTTTTTTAAACATTGAAGTTAAATTATGTTAAAAAATATTCACTTAGTTGATAGACGACATAGGTCGATGTGTTATTAATATTATTGAAATGATATTTCAAATTAATAAATCATATTTTTTTTCTTTCTATATTAATCTTTTAAGTTTCAATAAGTAACTAAGATAAGAAAAACTTAAATAACCTATATAACAAAGCCAATTTAATAAATTACAAATATAATTTTTTTTTTTTTATATATATCGATG